>QLTV01012193.1:301525-311464 GCA_003457575.1 Thermophis baileyi
ATCTTGTGGAACATGGATCTTGTGGAATATACTCTTACGTGCAGCTGTTGAGCCACCTGATACAGTCCTTATCTTTGGGAATCATATCATTGGCAGGGCTTCAAGTTGTATTGAGTATGCAGTCCCAATGCCGTGGCATAACTACCGTGTTTCCTTGAAAATACGACTGGGTCTTATTTTCTTTTGACCCCCGAAAAAACGGCTAGGCCTTTTCGAGCGATGTCTTAATTCCCCCCCCCCCCACGTGCCTCGCATGGCCACTGGGCCGCTTCTTTCGTGGCCGAAAGGAGCGATCCACTCGCCCAACGTGCCTCGCCTGGCCACCGGGCCGCTTCTTTTGCGGCCGAAAGGAGCGAGCGACGCAACCCACACACCGGGCCTGGCCACCGGCCCGCTTCTTTCGCGGCCGAAAAGAGCGAGTGACGCGACCCACGCGCCTGGCCTGGCCACCGGGCTGCTTCTTTCGCGACTGAAAGGAGCAACCCACTCACCCAACGCACTTGGCCTGGCCACTGGGCCTCTTCTTTCATGGCCGAAAAGAGCTAGCCTCGCACACCCTTGCCTACCTGTAATGGTCACTCCAGCTACCAGTAATCGTCCACCCGAAAAAGCCTGCCATCGTCCACTCCGGCAAGCCTGGCTGCGCATGCGCTTAAATAGGGCCAAATTTTGGGGGCAGGGCTTAATTTTAACGCATGCGCACAAAACAGTGCTGGGCCTTCTTTTTGGGGTGGGTCATGTTTTAGGAGAAACACGATATAGCTTGATGAGCAGGATTCTGAAGAAATAGACATAAAACGAATAGAAATAGACAGAAATCTGTTTTCCAGATGTTTTATGATATGGCTCTCACAGTCTCTCAGTCCCTCATCATGCTGCCTTAGTTTGATGGGGATGGTCCAAAGCTAATGGACCAACAACCCCGCACGTGCCCCCACCCCCCGCACATGCGCACGTGTCTCCCGCATATGCCCCGCCCCCCGCGCATGCGCGACAGAGACCCAAAAACCAGCTTGACAGGAGGTGTGCGCGCATGCGCGGTGGAGCTGAGCTGGGGCGATGGCTCACGTGCCTGCAGAGAGGGCTCTGTGTGCCACCTGTGGCACGTGTGCCATAGGTTTGCCATCACGGGTATAGGATTTCCTGCTTGAGCAGAGGGTTAAACTAGAAGACCTCCAAGGTCCCTTCCAACTCTGTTATTGTGTTATTCAATAGGTATCTCTTCTCTCATACACTGTTTAGAAAACCTAATTAAAGATTAGTTCAGAGAATATCCAGTTCTTGTTTAGCAACGAAGCTGTAACTGTCTCAGAGGATTATGGAATGATGGGAACTTGTGACATAGGTATTATAAATAATATAGGGAATCAGTAGAATTTGAAAAGGCTACCTGGTACTTTTTTTGTTTGGAATCTGAACTGTAATTTTTTGAAATAAAGGAAAACAGATCTTCAGTTCTACCCATTAGCCTCATCAGTTTTTTAAAATCACATTTGTTGTTTGTAGATAGAGCATCTCTACGGCTTGACTGTCTTTGAGAACTACCTGTATGCCACCAATTCTGACAACGCCAACAGTCAGCAGAAAACTAGCGTCATCCGGGTCAATCGTTTCAACAGTAGTGACTTCCAAGTGGTAACACGGGTGGATAAAGGTGGAGCTCTACATGTCTATCACCAGCGACGGCAACCCAAAGGTACATAAGGGAAATCTATAATGTCTGGGGATAAGGGGGAAACTCTGATGGGGTTTGTTTGGTTAGCTGCTTGTATAATGTTTCTGTTTGACTTCTGAAGTCCCTTTCATCACTGACCTCTGTGAAAGGATATAAAACTGGGCTTTTTTCAGGCAAATGGTCAGGAAAATACAGCTATGTATGCATATATATTCCCACAGGCGTATTTAGCAGAATGATATTCATAATTAAAGTAATCCACCAGAATATGAATATAGACTCCATTTAGACATCTTTGCATCCAATTCTAGTACCGCATCAGAAGGTTCTCCATAGTGGTGGATATAGCATCCAGGAATGGGTTAACCTCGTCTACTAAGCTGATTGGACTGAGTCTGTCAGAGCTGTTTAGGTCATGCCTCTGTTGCTATCCCTTTCAGCTTTTTGACTCAGTCACTCAGCTTGGACAGATGTGCCTACCATTCTTCGAGATTTACTATCAAAAGATTATTCCTGGATTCTATATTCTTCACATCTTTCTGCGTGAGTTGTTAACCGGCTGACTCCCAAGCATCGGTTGAGTCGCTGGGGTTGTCCCCACAGTGAGAGCTTCGACTCAGGCTGCTATTTGACTGTAAAGCAGAGCTGTCATTACTGTCTGAGGCAATTCCTCTGACAGATAAGGAATTCTGACTTAACTGTCTAGAAGTTCCTGGCCCTTAAAGCCTTCCGGTGGAGCTTCGCGCTCCCGAATTGGTTACTATCTCAGCTTTTTTATCCCAGCTGTATGGCCTTATTTAGGGTGTAACCAGTTTTCAGGTCATATCTTGCTCCCTTAGTATCACCGAGATGGCCTCAGCTATTTCTTTCCCATATTCTGTTTTCATTCATATCTGCCAGTCACTGTACTTTTAATGTTCCAACGAGCTGTATAGACATTCTAGATATGTGTTAAGGTCACGCTGTGGAGGAAAGTGATTGACTGCCAATGTGTAGTAGAATGGCTGATGGGTCACCCCTAGATGTGGTTGATCTAGGGCCATGATAGTTTAGAGAAGTCTTTATCACTCTGCTTTTCTGATGCTCTGGACCTCCCTTCTGTTTTTATGGAACCTCTATTATATGTAATGTTGAGCTGAGTAAAATGTATGAGACTCTTTTCCATGACAGCTTCAGAACAGCTGTTCTGCAATATGTACTTCTTTTTAGGCAGATGGTTATAATTAAGGATTACTTTATGTCCATTCAGAATTTTCCTCTGTGGCAGTGGGATTGCCTAGAATTATAAACCAAAATATGTTTGGGAGGATTATCTATAATAATTTTAATTCAAGAGAGGATAATTTTAATGGTTAATGCCATCTTAAGATGTGTGGTGATTGGAGCCATTACTGTACATTCTTGTTCCTGTTTATTTATGTGGTCATTCCATTTCTATAGCTGCCCAACTCTAGCAAGTGGCCCTGTTATAGTGTGATCATCTGACGTCCATCTTCACGGCTTGTTTGGTTGTTCCAAGCTGTTACAGAAGATATGCTGCTATGACCTTAAAAAGGAATTCAATAATATAATACCAAAGCTCCAAAGCTAAAACTTTGGCTTTGGAAAAGTAGCCTCAGGATAAAACTGCAACATTTTAATGACGTTAGCTAATTGACAGATGGATTTTGTTAAACAGAATGTACTTGGTTGTGTTGATGATTTTAAGAATGAGTTTAATGATCATGAAGACTCATGTTACAGTAAGCCTGCAGTCTTAAACATCCTTATTGTTAGGCTCTCTCTGTCTAATTTGGGTGTCTCCAATATCATTCTGACTCTTGTAGCTTCAGACACAATAATATAACTCCAGACTGTTTACTCCATATTTGAGAACTTGCTTCATGGTGGTGATAGCAATACCAATGGCACTTAGATTTATATACTGCTTCATAGTGCTTTATAGCCCTCTCTGAGGGTTTTACAGCATACTACCCCCAACAATCTGGATCCTCATTTTACCAACCTTGGAAGGCTGAGTTAACCTTGAACCGGTCAGGATCGAACTGCTGGCAGTCAGCAGAATTAACCTGCAATACTGCATTCTAACCACTGCACAGTGACACAGCTAGTTTAATTATTTCACTATGGATAAGAAAGAATCATGTGCAGATAGAAGATATTCTATCTGGAATACACAGAAACCACCCTTTGAGTCAATGATAATTTGGTTGCTCTCTTTCTGACCCTGAAACTGGGATGTAACCACTCAGTGTTTGCATAATGATTCTGCCGCCTCTGGGAAATTTGGGTTCCTGCCTCACCAGCTTTATTCCTTACATTTTCTAGGAATCTTGACCTGTGAAGAAAAGTAGAACAATAATCAGAATAAACCTGCATTTAATCCCTGTTAATGTTTATGATAGCAAGTCTCTTTATTTTTCTTGCTGCCTTTAAAGAAACTCTTTTAAGTAGTTAGTGTTGCAGCAACTATTCTTGGGGACTGCTCTGCTTAACTGGGATTTTGAAAGGCTACTTTGCATCATTCTTCTATAGGTTCAATAGGAGATGAGCTTTGTGAGAATTTTCTAGGCATGTGCAAATTGTTCCATTCTGGGAAGAAAACTTTGCAGGAAATTCCAGGAAGAACATTATGTTCATCCTGCAGAAAATGCCAATCTGTCTGATCTTGGGGTGGTTTCAGTGGTGGGTTGCTCCCATTTCGGCCCGGTTCTATGAACCGGTAGCGGCGGTGGCAGGAGGCTCCGCCCACCCGCCCGGGACGCTCCACCCACCTGCCCGGGACGCTCTGCCCACCCACCCGGGACGCTCCACCCACCCACCCACCGGGATGCTCCGCCCACCTGCCCACCGCGCGTGCGCGCACATGAACCGATAGCAACGGGATTTAGAACCAACTACTGGGTGGTTTGGCAACTTTCTGGAACCAAATCTCTGGAACTAGAAAGTTCACTGTCAGACCATTGCAAGAATTATCTAACAATATTCTAACAACTCATCTTCTAGGTCAGTGGTTCTCAACCTTCCTAATGCCGCGACCCCTGCCCCGCCGCCGCAACCCCCTCCCCGCCCCCTCCCCACGCGTGCGCGTTGCCAGTCACCAAGTTGGCGGGCTAGCGCGCGCTTAGGCGACCCCTGTGAAAGGGTCATTTGTCCCCCAAAGGGGTCGCGACCCACAGGTTGAGAACTGCTGTTCTAGGTATTTAAGTTTGAGGAACATATTCATTGCAGGTGAACCAAGATAACTTATTATCTACTTCAGCCTAGTAGGTGAATCAAAGCAACTTATTGCATACCAAAAGTACATGGAAGCTTCTGTTTTTGAGATGCTCTGATATATGCAAATATCATGTTTTCTACATGACGTGAGGCTTAGAACTAAGGGATTTATTCATATTTTCCCATGAATTTTCCCTTTCAGATCATGATTAAGAAAGTGAGGAACAAAGCAGGAATTTCTGGTCCCAATATCTCTACTGCCACAAGATCCCATGTGGCTTTAGTTCACTCATATTCTTTCATACTCAGTGGTACCCATTTATGCAGTATGGCAATAATCATGTTTACCTACACAAACACTTTGAATGTCGGAAAGCAAATGCATTTTTTAAAACCCTTACATGCCAAATTGTGCACCACACATCTTAACTCTGTCAGTTATTACTTTGTTTGTTTACGAGAAAAAAAATGCACTACATTTCTACACTGTACCTAATCTTTGTGGCAGACACCCAGTTTTCATCTTCAATACTTTGTTGTAAGTTCTAGAGATCCTTTATCTGCCTGGAACAGTATATTGCACCATTTACAATCTTTATTCTTCAAATAGTTTGGTTTGTAATTTCTAGTCGGGATTCTTAGAGACATAACTCTCTTAGAGCAGGTTTTTATTTTATTGTAAATGAGAGTTCTCAGTACTTAGTGGTATAATAAGTGACTGTTCCATGACACAGGTTCTTTCCTTCATGGACATTGTGTCAGTGCTTTGGTTATTGCTTAAAGTGTCAAATTCTTTTTAATTATCTACTTTGTGGTCCCAGAGACATCTTGGTTAAGATTGTTAATGATGTCTATGGATGATATTTTATTGTCCTGTAATCTGCAGTGGTATCATTTGACTGTTAATCTTTATATACGCTGCAGAGAATCTCTTCAGTTTGAAGCAATAGATATGTTTTATAAATAATCAACCTGCAAAATGGTGTGTAACTATAATGAGCTGGTTCTTCAACGTTCTCTAGAAACACAAAAAGAAAACTTCAAGTCTCTTGTAATAAAGTCCACACCCATGTTCCATCAGTTGGTGCTTGGACTTCTGTTTCATTTGTTGGGTAGACAGTAAATATTTTCTGAAATAAATTTCATCATTTGGGTCAGAGGGATTAACTATTGGTTAATAACCATTGGTTTTCTGCTGATTCCACATCATCTCAATCTATTAGGTATTTCTCAAATATGCCAAGAAAGGTGTCTGGATATTAATCAAACTTAGGCCTCCCTTAAAATAAAAACAATAAAGTGATGTGAAATTAACTTTAAGCAATACCAGTAAAAACATCTACTGATCATCTATGCAAATTCAACCTAGGAGAATCTCAAAACCTCTTTCTGAAAGAGTGTGTTGGTGTTTCTCTTCTCGCAATCCTTGAAGAAGGCGTATTAACATTCATACCAACTGTATTATGCCATTTGTTGGCTTCAACCCTCTTCATACTGGTTGACTCTAGACTAAATCACTTCATTCTTTAACTTTATTTCTGTAATCCCAGCTGCAAAGAACCACAAGAAACAAGGCAGGTGTTCCAATTTCTTTAAAATGCCTATGATATTGAAAATACATTTTGTGAAATAAAGCTGAAATTCAGCTTGCTTCATGCCTTGTGAGAATTTAATCGTAACCCTTAAACATTGGCATGGCCCCACACTCTGTGGTACTTCTAGCACTACTTCTAGAAAAAGAGAAAGTTAGAGAAGGATCAACTATATTGTATAATCTATACCAGACCTGTGCATTTTACGGCCCAGGGGCGATAGCTGTCCCTTTGTCCCTGTCAGGTCTGTGACGGTGGCAGCCAGTTTCTCATGTGGCCCCTCAAAAAAAAAAAATTGCCCACCCTTCTCCTATTTTATACAATAGTCTATGATATCACTATTCAATAACCTATATTATATTACAATTACCTATACATTGTGCTTTATACTATTACTAGTATGCATCAACATTTCTTTCTTAAGCCTATTCTGTCCTAAGTCTCCTCTCTGAAATTCTTCCTCTTTTTCGGTCAGTGGTCAATATGTTGAGGTCTTGAGGTTTTTTTGCATTGTGTTTTGTCTTACTGGACTTCTATACTTCACTCTTTTGGACCATCCACTGCCTCTGAAGTGAAAACACCTTCTTTCTTTTGGCTGCTGTACTCAGTTTGCTTGTGGCTGCAGGCATCTTCTCAGACACCTGTGTCAGAATTGCTGCTTTATTGGCAACTCCGCTGTTGGGAAAAAAGGCTCAAACGGGAGGGAAAGAAGGCAGCACAAATGCCTGCGATTTTCTCAAGCAGCCTGCTCTTCCACACACACACACCCCTCCCAAATTATTCATCCTAAAATCGTAAACAGTTTAAGCTTGCTGACTTTTTAATTGCATGTTTATTTGCCGGCTGTTTTGTTCACAGTTTCTAAACACTGAGCTTATGGTTTATGTAAACTTGTACAAATATTTCCAATGTATCAAAAACAAATAAGTCCCAAGAAACATCCCATTTGTTCAGGCCATTATTTGCCCTGCCTTTAGACTTTTTTTTTTTCACAAGAACAATTAACATGATTTCTCTTTGCTCTGAAATGCCAGATAGATGTACAGTATGCTGGGTAGGTAGTTCAGCAACTTGTAAGCCTTTTAGTTAACAAGAAGGAGATGCTGTGATTATTACTCACCTTGAAATCAGGAACTCAGAGTTATTTGTGAACAATGTGCATTATTTGAATTGAGAGCCAGTTTGGTCTAGTGGTTAAAGTATCAGGTTAGAAACCGGGAGACTTATGAATTATATTCCTGCCTTTGGCATAAAGCCAGGCGGGTGACTTTGGGTCAATCACTCTCAGCCCTAGGAAGCAGGCAAGGCAAACCACTTCCGAAAAACCTTGCCAAGCAAACAGTTGCTAGGAGTCAACACTGACTTGAAGACACTAAATAAATAAAACATAGTATGAATAGATGTATCAATTAAAATGCACACAGCTGTTGACTTTGTTCTAGAGTATCTCCAACAATGCAGCTCTAGGCATTAATTCTCTACTGTTGCGTAATTATGGTATAACCATGAAGGATGTCTCTACATGTCCCTGTTGCTCATTGTCAATCTTAAATATCACAACAGAATAAAACTGAAATAAATACCTGTTGACATGAACTGACGGGTGGTGTTTTTATTTATTTATTTATTTATTAGTGAGAAGTCATGCCTGTGAAGTGGACCAGTTTGGAAAACCAGGTGGCTGTTCTGACATCTGTCTCCTTGGAAACAGTCACAAGACGCGGACCTGCCGGTGCCGTTCAGGATTCAGCCTTGGCAGTGATGGGAAGTCCTGCAAAAGTGAGTTGCGCGTTGTGAGTGAGAGTGTGCTGTGGTTGGGAGACAGCTGAGCTGAAGAGGAATCTGTCTTAATCTCTCAGTTTGAGTGGGAAATTTTCCTTAGCATCTTGCTTTAAATTGTCATCAGAGCAGAAAAAGAAAGAAAGGAAGAAAACAAAAATAAAATGGATTTTAATTTTTTGGGAAAGAGTGTAAAATGATCCCAGCTGAAAGATATCTTAAAATGTTATCTGAATTACTAAGGATGTCTTGCAAACATAGTTATCATTAGCAGACAGAGTTGAGACTTATACTTGATCGGTCCTCTTCTCCCAGGTTCACACCTCTATTTTTCAGTGTGGAAAGGGGAAAGAGGAAATCAGTGAGAAGTGGCTGTAGAACAGCGGTTCTCAACCTGTGGGTCGCGACCCCTTTGGGGGTCGAATGACCCTTTCACAAGGGTCACCTAAGACCATTGGAAAACACATATTTCCGATGGTCTTAAGAACCGAGACACCGCTCCTCTATCCATCTCCAGGTGGGTCCGGACACTCTGTTAAATGCTAATCTAATCGCCGTTCAGGCACCGCCAGTCAAACCCGTGCAAAAGCTGGCTTGCATGTGTGCGGCCGTACCTGCGGGTGTGGGTGCCCGCGAGTGAGCAAGTGAATGCCTTTGCGGGGGAGGGCAAAGTGGCCCCAAGTAAAGCGACCAGAAGTAGCTGCGGGGTTTCTTCGCAGCCAGAAGAAGAGAGAGAGAGAGAGAGAGAGAGGGAGAGAGAGTTAGTTGGGGACGGGTGGGGGGGAATCCTCTCTCTGGGACGTTGGCTGCTGACATCTCGCCTTCCTCCTTTTCTTCCCCTCTCAAGAATTCCAAGTGCCGTCTCCAACATCCCAGGAAAAGCCAATTCCGCCTGGGAGGGGGCAAGGGGGAAATGATGGTCCCCGGTCTCCCTTGGACCAGCCCCAGACCTTGGAAGGCACCGCAGACCCCGGTCGCCTCTGGCAGGCTTGCGACTCCTCCGCTTCCCCCCCACTCCCTTAAAACCCCAATCCTGAGACTTTCGCGAGTTGCTGAGAAGTTGGCGCAGTGGCTCTGGCCCTTGCTTGCTCCCGACCTCCCTGCCTCTCCATCCCCGCCCCGAGCCACTCCGGGCGTGGGCTGCCTTCTCCTGCCCCAGGAACACCTGCTAGCCGGGAGGAGCACAGGACCCCGCGAAGATCGGGAGCCCCGCCGGTTCTGCCAACTGCGAAGTCTCCGGCTTCCCTTCTTGCTGACTCTCTGCTCCGCTGAAGAGATCGCGGGAGACTTCGAAGGAAGGACTGAGTCGATTTTGGCAGCATCATGAAAAAAGGAGAGGATCCCTTTTTTCCAGCCAGCTCTGACACCCTCGAAGGAAGGACCAAGTCGATTTTGGCAGCATCATGAAAAAAGGAGAGGATCCCTTTTTTCCAGCCAGCTCCGACACCCTGGACGATTTCCACCCCAGCCAGTGAGGTTGCCACCTTCGCAGCTTGTCCGGTGCCCATGAGGGCATCCTGGGCTGGGCACCTTCTCAGCCGCACCAGAACATGACTGCCAAGTTGGTGATTTCCAGTGCCATTTGCTTAATGCTGGCACTTCAATACCCAATAGGCAGGACTGTCAGGAAATGGATTTCTAAAATGCCAGGAGCATGGACCCCCCCCCATTTGA
>QLTV01012193.1:311877-323940 GCA_003457575.1 Thermophis baileyi
CTCCCTCCCTCCCTGGTAAGTGTGTGTCATCTTGGTCTTTCAAATTGCCTGGAGCCTTCCAGATTTTTGGGCAATGTGGACTGGAGTTCCCAGGACCCTTTGCTGCAGCTTGGAAGGGCTCTAGTTTTTCCCTGCGTGCCACCCACCTGAGTCGCTCAGCATCCTTTTGGGTGGGAATGTCGTTCCTAAGCAAAGGAAAGTCTTCCAAACGAGCCAGGCCAACTCTGTCCTGGCAGGAGCTGAGAATGAAGAAGCTCTGAAATTCAGGGACTTTTGTAGCGGTCAGGGTGCAAAACCTCATCAGCCACATTTAGTGCCTTGCTGAAGGCGCTTTTCTAGCGTGGCCTCTATTTTCCAGCTATGGGTGTTAGCTTGACTAAAAGCATGCCCAGGAATTAAACCATATACCAAGGATAATCAACCTTGGCAACTTTAAGACTTGTAGCAATGTAGTTTACTGTTGTTATATTAAGACTGTTACCCATGCTACACCATGCTTCAAGACAAAATTTCATTTATTTGTAATTAGAAATAAATATTTCACAATATATAATTACATATTGTTTTTGTGATTAATCACTATGCTTTAATTATGTTCAATTTGTAACAATGAAAATATATCCTGCATATCAGATATTTACATTACGATTCATAACAGTAGCAAAATTACAGTTATGAAGTAGCAACAAAAATAATTTTATGGTTGGGGGTCACCACAACATGAGGAACTGTATTAATGGGTCGCGGCATTAGGAAGGTTGAGAACCACTGCTGTAGAAGGAAGAACTAGAGTCAATCCAAACAAGAGGGAGGGATTCTCTCAACAAAGGGTTGGGGAGTGGAGAAGAGTAGGGATTGAAACAAAAAGAAAAGACAATACTGAAAATTCAGAGGAGACTTAATTTGAGGGTCCTCTATTGATTTGCAGAAGGAAAATCACAGCCACAAGCTATGAATGAGACCCTGTACAGGAGTATTTTCATGAAGGCCTATTCATTAAAAACTTGAATTTAGATACTCCTGGAGTGGTAATAACAATTTCTACCACAGCAGAAATGTCCTCCGTAGGGGAAGAGATTCCCCACCTCACCCCCCCCCCCCCTGCAACAATATAAAACAATATAAATTGAGGAACAATTTGGGAAGATTGACTGTAGGAAAATTTATATCTCCTCCCCCAAACCATGACCAAAACAGCAAAGCAATGTTGTGACCCAGCGTGGCAAGCCCCCAGGAAACGACACACACACACACTTGTCCAAAATAAAGAAGGCTTTATCACTAATAAATGCTTAGTAATAAGTTAATTTCAGGGTTTCTCCCAAAGTGCCTGTTGCAAATCACAGAACACTTTGGCCGGGATTTCAAATACAAAAAAACACAAACAGATCATTAAGTCCTTAAATTCCTCACTTGCTGGAATTGGCCGAGAGCCCGAACTGGAGTTAGTCCAACTGATATCACCAAAAGTGTAAACAGCAGCCAGGTAAAAGACATGTGTTGTTTCCAGCAAAAGTGTCCGTTGTGATTCAACCTTATATAGTCTTAGGGCGTGGCCCCTCTGCCTGCAGGTTTACCTGTGAGGAGACCTCCTTCTACAAAGCCACTCTTGCCGGCTAGCTGCCCTGCGTGCCCTAGCATCAATCAGAGGCTCCTCCTCCTCACTGGAGTCACTTAACTCCTGCTGGGGAGGTGCAGAAGGCCCTGATTGAGTATCGTCCTCTGGCCCTGCGTCCTCCTCAGTCTCGGACTCAGGTGCCGGAGATACAGACTGCTCTTGCCACCCCATGGTCGGTTCTTGGTCTTCCGGATCCATGAGCATCTGTGCGGGACTTGGGCAAGCCACAACAAGCAAAGGCAAAAAATATTGAGCTATTCTGGCCATTAGTATATTAAAATTTCATGTTTTGACTTGGTTCAAATATTCTTATTTAATCAATCTAAAGTTTTTAATAAATTTCAGATTTCAAAAATACATGTGTGTGATTCTATGGCCTTAGTTCTCTACTCACTTAGTTCGGGATATTTTCATACAAGGGACTTAAAATTGTTATTTTTTGGCCATGCCAATCTAGCCACACAGTAGCCCCAATCTCTGTGAAGTTGTTATAAATGGTGAGTTTTTGTTCAAAGAAATAATTGGGCAAAGCTGTATTTCTTACTAGTGTTGCTATAGACATTTCCAAAATCATTGGAAATATAACCATGTCTATAGCTCTTTTGATCCCACCTGACTTTCTTTTTTTTGCTCATAACAATTCTCAAAATGTAACTAGAGCGTTCCAAATATTGCAGTCAGAGTATTTAATTCCAACTGAGTCTATGACTTTACATATCATGCCAAATTACTCTCTATGTCTCAAATTTAAATGATAATAATATTCTTGCTGTTACAATTATTTTAATGTGAGCGACAACAGAATCCCAGGAAACAATAGCCAGGATCCCTGGTGCTGAGGTGAATTGCAGTCTATCAACTTGACAATAAAATGTGTCACAAGCTGAAACAAGAAAGATGAACTACCGGGGGAGGGGGTGTTTCTCCCCCAGATAACTGTTTTGGGACTTAAAATATAGGAAACACTACCTTTTTTATTTATTATCTGTGTTTTCCAGAACTGATTATCTGAATTCTTTGGTTTTAAATGAATATAAATTTGCCGATACAGTACAGGTAGTCCTTGAGTTTTGACCATAGTTGAGCCCAAAATTTCTGTTGCTAAGCGAGACAACTGTTCAGTGAGTTTTGACCCATTTTAAGACCTTTCTTGCCACAATTGTTAAATGAACCACTGCATTTGTTAAGTTAGTAACACGGTTGTAAAGTGAATCTGGCTTCCCCATTGATTTTGCTTGTCAGAAGGTCGCAAAATATGACCACATGACCCCAGGACACTGCCACCGTCATAAATATGAGCCAGTTGCCAAGTGCCCAAATTTTGATCACATGACCATGGGGATGCTGCAAAACAGTTGTGTGAAAAATGGTCACAAGTCACTTTTTTTCAGTGTCATTGTAACTTTGAATGGTCACTAAATGAAAGTTGCAAGTTGAGGACTACCTGTAGTCCTCTTGGAAAGGGGAAGGGTAATTATATCTGCCACCATCTCTTTTCATTTTGGTTACTTGTCATATTGCTTTCTGCAGCCTTCAGATTCAGAGATAGTACTGTACTACTGAATATTAGTGGCTGAGAGAAAAAGAAGGAGGAGGCCTCCATTCCTTCAGGTCAAGGTTGAGCACCTGTTTTTAGTTGGAAAGAGGAGTTTGAAGTAGAGTGTCTCAGAAAGGCTTCCTGCATGGGTTGTCCTCTTGTCATTGTTATTCTTGTTATGGGTTATCTTCTTGTGGTTCTTTTTGTTTTATACTTATCATTGCGACATCTTGCTCTTTTTTTGGGAAAGTTTTGGTAGAAATCAAAAGTAACCTTCTCCCTTCTTCTCCTCCTCCTCCTCCTCCCTCTTTTTATCTTCCAGAGCCAGAGCATGAGCTTTTCCTTGTCTATGGCAAAGGTCGGCCAGGCATCATTCGTGGAATGGACATGGGAGCCAAAGTGCCTGATGAACACATGATCCCCATTGAAAACTTGATGAACCCCAGAGCCCTCGATTTCCATGCAGAGACCGGCTTCATTTACTTCGCTGACACTACCAGCTACCTGATTGGACGGCAGAAAATTGATGGAACAGATAGGGAAACAATTCTGAAAGACGGTACGTGTGCAAAATTTTTGCTCGTTGAATGTCTACATTAGCATGTTAAATGTTAGAATGGTTTCCTGTAAAGAGGTACGTGGGACATAGAATAGAATTCTTTATTGGTCAAGTGTGATTAGACACTCAAGGAATTTGTTTCTGGTGCGTAAGCTCTCTAGAATGGACGGAATAGGGTTTGATTTTTTTAAATTTGGATTTAGGGACATAACTTTTATTCTGAATATAAGCCGGTCACTGCCGTGTTTCCCCGAAAATAAGACCCTGTCTTATATTTTTTTTGAACCCTCAAATAAGCACTTGGCCTTATTGCCATGCACTCAAAAGCCCGATTGGGCTTATTCTCAGGGGATGTCTTATTTTGGGGGAAAACAGGGTATTTACCAGAAAGAAGTGCATTGTGTAGCTTCAACTATTTTTTCTAAATGCTTCTTAGACTCCTTGTAATGTTTGTAGGTACAAACCTGAAGACTGATTTCTGCCACTGAATCTCTGACTCTTTTAAAACGGATAATAAGGTGGTATGAGTGTGTCTGTCATGCCTTGTCAATTTCAGTAGCGATCGTATAACAAAGCACATAGCTCTGCTTGTATTATCATGTTGCGTTCAACCTTCAGTGGCACATCCTCATCTGCGTGGTTTGATCATGTTCAGCACGTTTCTCACTTTATCTTCTTCCAGGCATTCATAACGTAGAAGGCATTGCTGTGGACTGGATGGGGAATAATCTCTACTGGACTGATGATGGACCCAAGAAAACCATCAGCGTTGCCCGGCTGGAAAAAGCTGCTCAGACCAGGAAGACACTCATTGAAGAAAGGATGATTCACCCACGAGCCATTGTGGTGGATCCCTTGAATGGGTGGGTCTCTGCTGGCTGTAGATCCTAAGGGGATCAGGAAATCTGCTTAGGGAAATAGAGCAGAATGTGTCTACAGGAATAGTGAATTCTAGATATGTCAAGCAAATCTCCAGCAAGCAAGGCATCTATTATGCAGATTTCCGTTGCTCTTACTTTTCAGCTTTCTAATATTCATGTATGACATTTTTATCCTCATTCTTCCTCTAATGGAATTCTGTCTCCAGAGGTTTTTATGTTGCTGTAATCTTTATAATTTACACTTTTATGTGTGCCTTAACATAAGCTTGGAAAAGGTCTAAATCATTCAATTATGTGACTGTACAGGCAGTACATAACAGTGACAAGAAAAATGGGGTAGAAGACAGGAGGGTAATTTAGGACCACATTACTACATTATGCTGGGAAGCCCATGTTTGATCTCCCATAACTTTATTTTCTTTATAATTAAATGCATCTGTGGAAGATTGCTAAATGGGCGTGCATGTTTTTCTGATCTAAATCTCTCCTTGTCAGGAAAAAAATCCATCTCTCTTATAGCAAGCAGGCAAGGTTGGGGCTGTGCAGATCTCAAATCTCATGGGAAACAACCTCTATCATTATAGTTCTTTCAGGAAATTCTTTTTAAAAAAAATAATTTTATTAAAGTTTACAAATACAGAGATTAAAAACTAATACAAAAAATAAAAGAAAAAGAGAAGTTGAAAGAGAAAATACAAATTAAGAAATTATCTATCTATCATCTATCAAAATAGATAGATAGATAGATAGATAGATAGATAGATAGATAGATAGATAGATATAAATGACTACTACCTTCCTCCAAGACCAGTATAAAGAATTTAGTAACTTAACACCTTCACTAATATTTCAATTAAAAAACATCTTCCCGTATTTCATCCCTTAATCATCAAACTATAAATAGCAATAGCAGACTTATATACCGCTTCACATGCTTTACAGCCCTCTCTAAACAGTTTACAGAGTCAGCCTATTGCCCCAAACGCCTATTAAAAACTAGCAGAAATACTCTGTGTGTTTATTTGGGTGTATGTTTATGTGGGTGTATGTATGTGTGTATTTAAACTTAGTTAAATCCATTTTGTATTTCAAGTGATCACTACCTTTAAGACATGAAGCAAAAACAACAACAAAAATCTCTCTCCCCATTTATCAAGAGACACGGTCAAAAATAAATTCCATTAATTGTTTCCCCCAAAATAAGACATCCCCTGATAATAAGCCCAATCGGGCTTTTGAGTGCATGGCAATAAGGCCAAGCGCTTATTTCAGGATTCAAAAAAATATAAGATGGGGTCTTATTTTGGGGGAAACTACCACATGTATTTTTAACCTTGGTCAAATATAAGGTTTCTTACATTTCTTCCGTTGATTTTTTTTTAAGCTCGATCTTTAATCATATCAAATAATTTCCCACCAGTTGATTTCTTCTCATTTTCTCTTTGTCTCCTTTCAGAAACAACTTCAGTAGCTTAACATGTCCTCTTTGTAAATCCAAGATAAGAAGATTTTCCAAATAATTCTTCTGATTTATTATTTCTTTAGTTATTAAGACATTAGCCGGTTTCAAATGTAAATCCATTGTGACATCCTTTTCCATATCACTCTTGTAATTTGGCTTTCTAAAATCCATTTTGAAATCCACATTCAAATCAGCTTCTCTCTTACCCAGTAAAAAAAACCCTATTCTTCTATATTCTCTTCTAAACCCCTCTTTATAGTATCAGACAATCTTGTAAGTGATTTCTGAGTATATAGTTCCCAAACAACCTTAATTCCTTCTATAATCAAATAGTGTCGCTCCATTGTATTATTGAGCCCCTTCTCCTTTAATTATAATCCTTAGTTCTCTCTGGTTAGTCTTCAAAGTCCCCTCTTACTGTATGTTACTTTCCAATCAGCAAAACTTTCCCATGAGAGGATTTCTTATAGTTAATTTCAAAACTTTCATATATTTAATAAACCTTGAAAAACCCTACAGGAAATCTTCTTTCAAGTCTATCTAGCCCTATATCCTAGCCTTTAACTTTCCAAAATCAAAATTCTGGTCCCCCTTTTGCTCTTTCAAAAACCTTTTCTTTTCATCCTTAAGCTTCTTTCATCCAGGGTAGAAAGTCTGCCATTGCTTCCCCGGAAGTCAGTTCTTCCAAGAAATTCTTATATCTGCTGCTAGCAACCTTCTTCTTCACTGGATGGAAGAAGGAAATAAGTGGAGGAGCTATCTTTGTTTTGATACTACCTAGTAAGGAAAATTTACTTGAAGTAGAAGCAAAGACATTGGGGAGAATAAACTATTTAAAGATGAAGATGATGATGATGATATGGTATTAACTTAACTTTTTTGTTCTGCAACATTTAGTGGGCATTCCCTTGTGTTTGGAAGTTACATTAGTATTCCATGTTTAGATATACAGTTGAGGAACACTGCCTATATGTTATTGTTTTATATTCTTCTGTAAAATGTCTCTCTTGGTCAAGTATTTGCAGAGGGTTACTTAAATCCATGCAGAGTACTGTTTTTAAGAAAATGACCACGTAACAGCTATCTATGGGTGAACAAAGGAATAATGATTTTTAAAAACTGCACACACCTTGACTTTCCTATCTTTTCTCACTTAGATGGATGTACTGGACGGATTGGGAAGAAGACCCAAAGGACAGTAAAAGAGGAAAGATAGAAAAGGCTTGGATGGATGGCACCAACCGCAGTGTCTTCATCACTTCCAAGACTGTGCTGTGGCCCAACGGGCTGAGCCTGGACATTCCCTCAAAGATGTTGTACTGGGTTGATGCCTACTATGACCGGATTGAGACGGTCCTGCTCGATGGCACAGAACGCAAGGTCAGTGCCAGTTTTGGCTCTATTTCTGTTCACACTAGTTGTTCTTACTACCACTCTCATTCTCAATAGTTTTTGTATGAGCTTTGGGCTTGTTTCTCTCTGGGCTTGAACCCAAATGGAATGATTCTTACAGTTACCAAAATGTTTTTTCTCAGTGCCCTATTGGTATCTTTTCAAATGATTGTATCCGTTTGCATGCAGTTGAATTGTTGGAGCCACTCACTTTAGGACAGGGGTGTCAAATTCAAGGCCCGCGGAGTGCTTAGGTCTGGCCCGCGGGGCCGCCCTGGAAACAGCAAAGGACCAGCCCGTGGTGCCTCTGCCAGTGAAAACGGAGCTCGGGAAGGCCGCAGGCAGTCCTCTGAGCTCCGTTTTCACTGGCAGAGGGTTGCAGGAGGCCGTCGCAGTCGAAAACGGAGGTCGGGAGCCCGTTTTCGCTGGCAGAGTGCTTGGGCCACCACAGGCACCCCTGACATGAGTGACATTGAGCTGGCCATGCCCACCATGGCCATGCCCACCATGCCCCCCCCCCCCCCGGGCCACCACCACCCCGATCTCCCCCCCCCATCCCACCACCCAGGGTCAAACATAACCCTGATGCGGCCCTCAATGAAATCGAGTTTGACACCCCTGCTTTAGGATGAGAGTACAGCTTCCAAAGCAAGCAAAAATGGTTATAGATCGGAAGTACTCAGGGCGAGGAGGAGGAGCAATGAATACACTTTGAAATGGTTTGAACTATGTACAATTGTTAGCATCTTTAGAATGGTGATAATCGTCTGATACCTGTGAAAGGGTTGCTGCTTCATTGGCAACTCTGCTGTGCTGACGCTGGGAAAAAAAGTCTCAAATGGGAGAGAAATAAGACAGCACAGGTGCCTGCGATTTTCTCAAGCAGCCTGCTCTTCCACACCCCCACACCCTCCAAATTATTCATCCGAAAATTGTAAACAGTTTAAGCATGCTGACTTTTTAATTGCATTTTTATTTGCCGGCTGTTTTGTTCACAGTTGTTAAACATTGGGCTTATGGTTTATGTAAACTTGTACAAATATTTCCAATATATCAAAAATAATTAAGTCCCAAGAAACATCCCACTTGCTCAAGCCAATATTTGCCCTGCCTTTAGACTTTTTTTTATAAGTACAATTAACATAATTTCTCTTTGCTCTGACATACCAGGTAGATATATGCTTGGCAGGTATTTCGCCAACTTGTAAGCCTTTTATCCAACAAGGAGGAGATGCTGTGGTTTTAGGTCACTTTGAAGTCCAGTTGGTCATTAATGTTTGTGAACAATGTTCATAGTGTGAATCGAGAAATAGTTTGGAGTAGTGGTTAAAGCATCAGGCTGGAAACTAGGAGACTGTGAGTTCTAGTCTTGCTGTAGGCACAAAGCTACTTGGGTGACTTGGGCCAGTTACTTTCAGCCCTAGGAAAGAGGCAATGGCAAAGGCCAAAATCTTGCTGAGAAAAGTGCAAGAATGTGTTCACATAGTCATCAAGTGTCAACATTGACTCAAGGACAAAATAAAAATGGACAAATTCTCAAATATGATAAATGTGGCATTAGCATCACCACTATAATTCCAGCAGGATTACTGCTACAAGAACACCTAGCCATTTAGGTTAGCAGTATGACTATTTGAGGGGCAGTTTTTCTTCACTGCAATATTTATTTTTATTTATTGAAATCCCACCTTTATTCTTCTTCTAAACAACTCAAGGTGGCGAACATATCTAACACACCTTCCTTCTCCTATTTTCCCCACAACAACAATCCTGGGAGGTGAGTTGGACTGAGAGTGACTGGCCCAAGGGTCACCCAACTGGCTATCTCACGCCTAAAGAGGCTCCAGCTTTTTAACCTGTTGCCTTAACCACTAGACCAGTGGTTCTCAACCTTTCTAATGCCGCGACCCCCCCGCGACCCCCCACCGCCGCCGTGAACCCCTGCCCCGCTCCGGCTTGCCTGCAGGTCGCCGGACAGCTGATAGCGTGGAAGCGAGAGACTTCGCCCGGACGCCGCCATTTGGGTTCTTTTACCCTCTGCGCATGCGCAAAGCATTCTGCGCATGCGCAGAGGGTAGAAGAATCCAAATGGCGGCATCCGGGCTACCAGCTGTCCAGCGACCCGCAGGCACGGCCGAACCGGGACCTTTTCACCCCTGCAGTGACGGTGGCACCAAGATGGCGGGCTAACGCGCGCGGCGACCCCTGTGAAATGGTCGTTCGACCCCCAAAGGGGTTGCGACCCACAGGTTGAGAACCGCTGCACTAGACCAAACTAGCTCTTCTCCTCTCTCTTCTCTTCTTTTATATTCTATATTTATAATCTCCCTCTCTCTTTTCCCAACCTTCTCCCATTGCTTTGACCCTATAGCTGTGCTGTCAGAAAAGATGCATTTCTAAAATGTTGATTGCTTGTCTTAAATGTTCTACTTGTGTACATCTTTCTCCTGCTGCAGGTTGTTTATGATGGAAGTGAGTTGAGTCATGCCTTTGGGTTGTGCCACTATGACCATTTCCTCTTCTGGACTGAGTACCGAAGTGGTAGCATCTTTCGTTTGGACCAGAAAACCAAGGCTGTTACGCTGTTGCGCAATGAACGACCACCGCTTTTTGAGATTCGCATGTACGATGCTCAGCAACAGCAAGGTATTAAACCACGATGAGCACTTGTCAAAATGTACTTTGCAAAAATTTACAAAGTGAAATAGGATCCCGAATGAAAAAATAACCCACCTTAGAACTGAACTGTAACATACTTTCTCTAAGGATCCATACAGGGTTCAGAACAGAACTACGGTGAACATCGTGATGCCTAGCACGATATTTGCTGCAGTACAAAGCCTTATTTTTAGTGGCCACTTGGATGAATGTGCATGTGAGAACAAGAGCATTAGAAGAAAGACTTGAATTTTTGTAGGAAAAATGCTATGCAGATCCATAAATTAAGACGTCTTTAATGGTTTCCTTTACGTACAGAGAAGTGGGATCTTGTAAGTATTAAAACCCAGATCAGATGGATGGATCAGAGCTGTTTACTTTGGGGGTCAGCTCTTATCCTCTAAATGAACAAATTTCAGTAACCATTATGGATTTAGTATTACACTGGCACTTGCTAAAACAGAACATACTTTCTACTTAAATCAGGTAAGAACAAATGCTGTTCCTTCTCCTTAGGCTTATGAATGCATCATATGGCAGGTTAAAAGTAGTCTGTATAAACTTAATGAAAGTGCTAAAGGAGACTATTCCTTGCTTTCTTCGTTTTTAATATGTTTGTGACCACCCATATAGTTGACGCTCCGTTTCGTCAAAGACCAGGGAGGAAACAGCATTTTCAGTTGAATGTACTTTCCCCATCCTTTTTTTTTTTTTTTTTTTTGCTTTTCATTCTTTTACTCTAATGCTTTTTAATTTTTCCATTAACTGTGTGAAAAGCTGGATGAGATGTTGCCTTGAGAACATTGCAAAGAAAGACCCCTGGGCAGTCTCATAGGTTTTCCCATAGTACCAAAACCTTCTCTTGTTTCATGAAAATGATGCATGCCATTGGTCCCGTTCTTGCAGTTAGATTTGATTTATATGCATTCCCCAGCAGCATGAGGATACGCTCATGAATCGGGAGTGCCCATTTAAAAAACATTTAAAAGTAACTATATATATATATATATATATATATATATATATATACACACACACACACACACACACACACACACACACACACACACACACAGAGTTGCAAGAAAAAGTATGTGAACCCCTTGGGATTACGTGGAGTTTTGCATGAATTGGTCATAAAATGTGCTCTGAACAGCATCTAAGTCACAACAATAGATAAACACAGTCTGCTTAAAATAATACTACACAAACATTAGATGTTGCCATGTTTTAATTGAACATAACATGTAAACATTCACAGTGCAGGGAGGCAAAAGTATATGAACATTTGGACTTAATAACTGGTTGACCCTCCTGTGGCAGCAATAACCGCAACCAAACGTTTCCTGTAGTTGCAGATCAGACCGGCACAACGATCTGGAGTAATGTTGGACCGCTCCTCTTCACAAAACTGTGTCAGTGTAGCAATATTCTTGGGATGTCTGGTGTGAATCGCGCTCTTAAGGTCATGCCACAGCATTTCAGTCGGGTTGAGGTCAGGACTCTGACTGGGCCACTGCAGAAGGCGTATTCTGTGCTGTTGAAGCCATGGGTTTGTTGAATTACTTGTATGCTTTGGGTCATTGTCCTGTTGCATCACCCATCCTCTGCGGAGCTGCAGTTGGTGGACAGATGATCATACGTTTTCCTGCAAAATGTCTGGATAAACTCTGGAATGCATTTTCCCATCAATGACAACAATCCGTCCAGGCCCTGAGGCAGCAAAGCAGACCCAAACCATGATGCTCCCTCTGCCATGTTTTACAGTGGGGATGAGGTTTTGATGTTGGTGTGCTGTGCCTTTTTTCTCCACACATAGTCTTGTGTGTTCTTCCCAAACAACTCAAGTTTGGTTTCATCTGTCCACAGTATATGTTGCCAGTAGTGCTGTGGAACATCCAGATGCTCTTTTGCAAACTTCAAATGTGCTGCAATTTTATTTTTTTGACAGCAATG
>QLTV01012193.1:324062-352405 GCA_003457575.1 Thermophis baileyi
AGAGCCCTGACCTCAACCCTATTGAAATGCTGTGGCATGACCTTAATAGAGCGATTCACACCAGACATCCCAAGAATATTGCTACACTGAAACAGTTTTGTGAAGAGGAGTGGTCCAAAATTACTCCGGATCGTTGTGCAGGTCTGATCTGCAACTACAGGAAACGTTTGGTTGAGGTTATTGCTGCCAAAGGAGGGTCAACCAGTTATTACGTCCAAAGGTTCACATACTTTTTCCTCCCTGCACTGTGAATGTTTACATGTTATGTTCAATTAAACCATGGCAACATCTAATGTTTGCGTAGTATTATTTTAAGCAGACTGTGTTTTTCTATTGTTGTGACTTAGATGACGTTCAGAGCACATTTTATGACCAATTCATGCAAAACTCCACGTAATCCCAAGGGGTTCACATACTTTTTCTTGCAACTGTATATATATCTTTAAGGTGAGGAGAAAGGCAAAAAGTTATTGAAACTTAAAAAAAACCCCTATGGTTGAGAAAAGTCAGCATGCTGATTGTAAGAGCATGCTCTAACACAAAGTATGAAGAGGCCAAAGGAAGGCTCCAGAAATAGCCAGTTGAGGGGGGGGGGGGAAAGATAAAAACATTCAGATGTTTCTTCCTCTGCTGTTTTTTTTTTTAAACTAGCCACTCTATACATATAGTACAGTTACTCCTCGCCTTACAACCATTCGTTTAGTGATGGTTCAAAATTACAACAGCACTAAAAAAAATGTTACTTATGACCATTTTTTTCACACTGAACTACCGTTTTATAGCATTCCCCGTGGTCACGTGATCAAAATTCAGATGCTTGGCAACTGATTCATATTTATGACGGTTGCAGTGTCCCCCTGGAGTCATTTGGTCCCTTTTTGTGACCTTCGGACAAGCAAAGTCAATGGGGAAGCCAGATTCACTTAACAACCATGTTACTAATTTAATAACGGCAGTGTTTCACTTAACTGTGGCATAAACGGTTGTAAAACGGGGGGAAATTCAGTTAACAGCTGTCTTGCTTAGTGACATAAATTTTGGGCTCAATTGTGGTCGTAAGTCGAGGACTACCAGTATTTGTTGAACTAAATGCACTTTTGTTTTCTTGTGGCTATGAGGAGGAATGCAAAGAAGGACAGGTCCAGGCATGTTGAGATTAACATCGAAGACTTAGCAGTGACTTGAGCATTGTGAATTCTGACCCATGAAAGTTTAGGTGGAAAATGGAATTTATTGTTTTTTAAGCTCCTGCAAGACTCTTTGAGCTGGTCAGGCCATTTGCTGCAAAAGGCTAAAATGTTTACCTCTTTGGAAATTACCGGTATTAATCCTGTTTTGCTTTTCCAGTGCATTTCCTGATCTCTTTTACTTGGACTGGATTGCACAAGAGCCTTCCAGGCCTTTTTTTTCCCCCTTGCTTTTGATGGGTCTCTCAGGAAGTTTTTCTCTCATTGCTGCTTCTTGTCAATTTTTTAGTTGGCTCTAACAGTTGCCGGGTGAACAATGGAGGCTGCAGCAGTCTTTGCTTGGCTATCCCAAATGGCAGACGTTGTGCCTGTGCAGAAGACCAGATTTTGGGACCAGATTCTGTCACTTGCCAAGGTAACAATCCATGTCATAATGCAGTAAATGTGAAAGGAGATAAGAGATTGCCAGGAGTTCAGCAGTCTTCAAAATAAATAAATAAATAAAAATCCGGACTTTAATAGGCTGTATCATTTTATTAAGACCTTCTCGGAGACAGACTATCCTGTACTGACCATCACAGATGCTTTGAATTCTCCAGTGCTCTTGACAGGAACAATATTCGACCTGATTGGCATTAGTGACAAAGCCATTACTCTGCCAATTTGCAGCTTTCCACAAATGAAACGGGAATATATTTATTTGATGAATATATCCATTTCATTGGAAGAGGTTTTCCACCCTTGTTTGTACTTTTACAAAAAATATGGGGTACTAATAATAGCCAAACATATTCTGTGTCAGCAGAAATGGAAATAATGGTTTTGGTGTTTTTTTTCCCTTGTTTTTTTTCTGAGGCTAGTTACTTTATTGTGATTTCTAAATCAGGTTGCCACATTTTTTTCTGTTCCTGCTATGTTACTTTGCAACACAACCTCCACATAAATGAAGCTTTCCCCCCCCATCACTGCCTCTTCCTCCAACAGAAAAGGTTCCTTTGTTTAATTTCTGTATGCTAAACTGCTGATTAAAGAATGGGGTAAATCTGAAGAGTGCATATGATCCCCCCCCCCAGCATCCTGCTTACGGGTGCCCTGAACTCCATGCTTCTGAAATGGACAACGGAAGAGCCAAAATTTGAAGGCGTAGGAGAGTGTTTAAAAAAAAAAAAACAAGAGTGGAGGTGGGGGGGACAACGGAAGAGCCAAAATTTGAAGGCGTAGGAGAGTGTTTAAAAAAAAAAAAACAAGAGGGGAGGTGGGAGCAGGAGGTCTCTGGAGCCACCTTATATGCAGATGGCTTCCTTTGGTTTCCAATTAGTTGGGTTATGGGCTCCAACTCTTCAAATGTTGCCTACTCATGGTTTACATATATAGGAACGCTAGCTATTTAAGGCGTTAAGGACCTGCCAACAAGCATGTAGCCCTATTTCCACCAAAAAAAAAAAAAAAGAGGTTATTAAAGTAAGTAAATCTTAAAATGGAACAGTTGGAAGGAATCTTGAAAGTCATCCAATCTGATGTCCAGTACTGGAAGTTGCTTCTGCATCAGTAAGCATTTTTGCCCCCTGCCTATCATCTACCTTCTAAACATCTGTGCAAATAGTAGGAAGTAGGAAATTCTGTGCAAACCGCTGTCTATGCAAGATGTTGCAGGGTTTTGACTCTTATGGAAGGCTCCCTATGTACAGATGTAGCAAGGGGAGGTCAGTTTTACATTAGCCATATAGCTGCCTTCTCTTGGGGTATAATACTTTTTGTCATGCCTGAATTTACTTTATATAGATGTAAACACAAGCAGCTCTTTCTGTACGACGTCATGGCGGCAGTGGTGTTTCATGAAGCAAATATTTTAAGAACATTCACATCAGGCCTGTCAAACTGGCAGCCTGCGGGCCAGATGCCTCACACGCTTGCCCCACCCACCCTGGCTCTGCAAAGGCAAAAAAACATTGCGATACATCACGATACATCACGGGACACGATCGAGTTTGATACCCATGATTCACATTCTCAAACTGGGATACATAAACTTGTGACTTGTTTTTACATATACAATCTGTAGGGACCAGTACATATTCATCACTAATATGATCTTTGCATGTCGAAATTGCTAATTCTGGGGGGAGGGTTAAATTTTTATCCCACCTTTATTATTTTTATAAATACCATATTTTTCGGTCTATAAGACATACTTCCCCCCCCCAAAAAAAGTGGGTGGATATGTCTGTGCGTCTTATAGAGCGAATGTTGCCGAAGCCCCGTCCACACGCCGGCCCCCACCCTTCGGCCTCCAGAGGGATGATTTGGAAGGGAGAAATGGATTTATAGTGAATGGCAGCAAAAATACCTAATTTTCCAGTCACTGTTCATCCATAGGTGCAGATTACCTCAGAATTGAAGTATCTGAGAGGAGGGGCTGGTTCAACTCCAAGGCTGCCTCTTACTTATTACATCACCATTCTTTTCTTGTTCTTTCTTCTCTAGCCAATCCATCTTACGTTCCACCTCCACAGTGCCAGCCTGGGGAATTTGCTTGCAAGAACAGTCGCTGTATACAGGAGCGATGGAAATGTGATGGAGACAATGACTGCCTGGACAACAGTGATGAGGCACCCGAACTCTGCCGTACGTATTTGCTTGAGGGACATCAGGGTTCTTCTTGACCATTCCCATCCTCTCGTGAGACAAATGGGATCAATCCTTCAGATATAAAGATTCAGTCCTTGCCTTCTAATCTTTAGAAATCTAGTAATCGATGGTTAACATTCCTTTTTCCGAGATCTTTCAGAGCCTCTAATGCTCAGAATAGACAAGTCTGGCTTAAATTGACTAACTGAATGACCATTGTATAAGACAGCTTTTTAGAGAACATCATAGGTTGGGAAAATATAAATAAATTTTTATTTCCAGAAATTGGATTCCCTGGTTATAGATATTCCTTATTTTGACATGGAATATACACATGTGTCATACTGAATAAATTATTTCTAGGGATGTGAAGCAGAAAAGATCCATGTGAGCATAAGAAAAAGTACAGCTATTTTTTTATGATTGACAAATTACAGGCAGCTCATTCATGCTGGATCTGAAGCATCTTTTTCACTTTCGATCCAAATAGCTGTATGCCCATAGTATTATGGACTTTTCTAGTTCTTCTATTAAAGCATTTCTTAGTCTTATCAATCAAAATCAATCTCAACAAATTTTCTTTTAAAAAAACCACCAAGTAGTTGGAAAATGTTGTGAAAATAATAGTGTTATTTAGAGGAAGAAGACCTCGTATAGATTTCCCATAAAATCTCTGAATTTGGCACTCCCTCAATTGGAAAACTCATCCGAATGTGGCCCAAAGCCTCAAGATTCTTAACTTATCCAAGGGAGAAGGCTCTTTGGTCCTAAGTTCACATTACTGTCATACACATAGAAGGAAAGAAGGATCTCATTGTGTGATGTCCTAAGATGCCTTCCTTGCTTTGACATTCTGCAGATCAGCACACATGCCCTTCGGACCGCTTCAAATGTGAGAACAATCGTTGCATCCCCAACCGCTGGCTGTGTGATGGGGATAATGATTGCGGCAACAATGAAGATGAATCTAATTCCACGTGCTCTGGTAACGGTCGTTTGTTATCCATCCAATTAACTAGATAGTCTGTTGGGGTATCTTAAGTGAACCTGTAGATCAGCCTTTTCCAACTTTCTAGATGTGGTGGAATTAACAGTTCTCAAAATTCTGGGTAGTTTCTGCATATCTGCAAAGCATGTATTTGAATATGGTGCTGGCTAGTTTCAATACAGAACCTGTTTAACTATTTCTGTATCATCTGATATTACCATTGGAAATTTTCCTACCCACCATTAGACTGACTCAAGAAGGTGTGCAATTTTGCTTTTAATATTTCTCCTGTGATTCACTGCCACTTGCCTGCTCCCCAGCTCGCACGTGTCCCACCAACCAGTTCTCCTGTGCCAGTGGCCGTTGCATCCCTATCTCTTGGACCTGTGACTTGGATGATGATTGCGGGGATCGCTCTGATGAATCAGCCTCATGTGGTGAGTGAAGAAATAGATTCTGGTGTATTACATTTGTAGATGTATTGCTAAGTGAATGGATATTCATAATCTACCAGGGACTTTGTTGTAATAACAGACTTATTACTATAATCACAGTTATGATTATAGTAGATAATTTCCAGCCATATGGTCTGAAAGAAATGTACATTTGAAAGGCTGTGGATTCTTTCATGTGTTTAAAATCCAGGATTTATTTTCTAAAAAGTAGAAATGCATATTACACATGGCTCTAAATCTGTATCTGCCTCATTCACACACGGTTTAGGCAGACATAATTAAATATCTAAACGCAAATGTGTATTTGTTTGTATCCATACCTGGGAAAATCCTAATCAAGCAACAGATTTGTGAGCACCTTAGAAATGAGCAAGGATTAATAGAAATCGTTATGGGTTTGTTAAAATAGATCATGCCAAAGAAACCTTATTGCCTTTTTGATAAAGTGACTAAATTAGTAAATCAATGAAATGCTGTGGATATAGTATACCTAGACTTTGTAAGGCATTTGCCAAACTAGACCACAGCTTAGTTCTTGGCAAGATAGAACAACGTGGTGTAGATAGTACCACCACCAGATGGGTTTGCAATTGGCTGATCAACCACACTCAGCGAGTAGCTCTCAAAGGAACTATATCTACAAGGAGAGAAGCATGCAGAGGGGTACCTCCAAGTTCTGTCTTGGGTCCGGTTGCTCTTCAACATCTTCATAAGTGATCTAGATGAAGGGATAGAAGGGGAACTCATCAAACTTGCAGATGATACCAAGCTGAGGGGAATTGCTAAAACTTTGGAAGATAGACTCAAGATTAAGAAGGATCTTGACAGACTGGAGCAATGGCCTTATCCAATAAAATGCAATTCAGTGGTGAGAAAAGTAAAGTCCTGCACTTAGGCAGGAAAAACCAAATGCACGGGTATAGAATAGGCAGTACCTGTCTCAATGGTAGAAACTGTGAGAGGGATCCAGATGTCCTAGTGGACCACCATTTAAATATGGGCCAGTAGTGTGCTACAGCTGCCAAAAAAGCCAATGCTGCCCAAGGTTCCATCTACAGAGGGATAGTATCAAGGTCACAAGAAGTGATAGTACCACACTATACTGCACTAGTGACACCACATTTGGAATACTGCATCGTTGCCATGATACAAAACAGATGCTGAGATCCTAGAAAGAGTGCAGAAAAGAGCAATAAGGATGACAAAGGTTCTGGAGACTAAACTGTACAATGAATGGTTAAGAGAACTAGATATATCTAACCCATCAAAGAGAAGGATTAGAAGGTGACGTGATAGCTGTCTTCCAGTACTTGAGGAGAAGTTACAGAAATAAGACTTATTTTCCAAAGCACCTGAGGGCAGGACAAGAAGAGAGATTCTACCTGGAACTAAGGAGCATGAAAAAAAATTACCACTGGATTGTAGTTAGAAATTTGAAAGGGCCTGATTATTAAGTATGTGGGGATATTTAGGACTGTTTTACGATAATCCCGTGCACTTTCTGGAGCATAGACCTCCAAGTGCCATTTGAAGACCAAGTGAAACCCTCGTCTCCCTGAAAAATCCCTCTTCCCCCAACTTCACCGCTTGTGATACCACAACTATCTCATCCGTTTGTGCTGACATCGCCGAACTTCCTGGATATACAATAGCTCCTGCAAATATCCTTATTTCTTTTTGCAGCCTACCCAACTTGCTTCCCTCTGACCCAGTTTACTTGCCACAATGGCCGCTGCATCAACATCAATTGGAGATGTGACAATGGTAAGTTTATACTGCATGCAATGTCCTTCTGTGTTGGCTGGAACGGTGAGGTCAGAAACAAAGAGAGTCTGTAAGGGTGAACTGCAGATTCTTTGGGAAAAGATGGGCTTGGAATTCATTTTCTGTATTTCCCATCTCTGCATGACAATGTTTGCTTTAACATGCTGCCTCTTCATTTTTGTCTGTGTAAGAGTAGCTAGCCCTGTATCATATCTGGGGTTCAGTGAGCTCTTCCTTACATCTCCCAGATATCCCCATCTAGAGGGAAGTAATGCAAGCAGCAAGCTTCACATCTTGACTTGAGATCTTCTTAGCTATGCCACTCTACATTTTCTGTTAGGGTTGAGTATGCAGATACTTGTCTCATCCCAAAGTACAACATATTCCTTAGGTTGGAAAGTCAACTGTTGTTTGGCCCACTGGAAGTTTAGCAGGCAAGCCCTTTGAATTTGGCTTACTTCAAGATCTCTTCTGCTCATTAATCACATTGTGTAATCACACACTTGTCCAAAAATGTCAGGACTTAGAATACCCTGTCAAAAGATCTGGCTTAATGAAAATGAAGATTAGATGCCGCCACATCCTCCCACACATTCCTTGAGGAAAGCTAGTGGGTGATTTTTGTCTTAAGCTGGGAGTTTAAGGGCAGGTACAGAATTAAAAAGCCAAATGTTGTCTAGATTACCAAATTGCAGGTAAGTATGTGATTTTGCTTTTGGCTGTTTTCCACTTAAGAAGGTCTCCTGCACTTGGAGGATTTGAACATCAAGAGAAAAGTACATGATTGTTTTCTCTTGATATTGGGAACTTTGTGTGGATGGGGGCATTCAAACATTGAACTACAAACCTTTATCCTGAAATGGGGGGGGGGGGAAATACCTGTAATTTTCCACCAAGATGCTATTGAGATGGAAGGCATCTTTTTCTACTATTAAATTGGCTGTTGAATTGCTGCTAGTTCTTTTGTTATTGTTATTGTTTTTAAACTGTGTTTTAGAGAAAGAAACGCACATACTGTAGCTCTGTTCTTTTCCCCATTACATTTTTATAAGTAAAAAAGATAGATGCTTGTTTGCCTTCCATGGAGGCTGAGATTGTACATTAATGATCAGCTATGATTTTGATGAAATGTGAGTCACGAATCTGACTTGATTTAAGAACTTACTTTAAACTACTGGTTTGTATGACTCAAGGTAACCTCACTTCGCACAAATCAGACTTGAGCACATTTACATGGCTTAATGTAGCCAACTTTCAATTCTGATTTTGAAGGAGAGGCTGAAAATTAAGGAAAGAATTTAGAGTATCTCTCAGGAGAGTAATGTGGGTTGCCTTCCTGATCTCTTTTCTCCTGTTGAGGATTTTAAAAAAGGGGTATGGATTCTGTCTCATTCCCCTTCTGTGTTTGACACAACTCTCTTGATGCCCTTCCTCCTTTCCCCTCTGCATGTTCTATCCTTTGGATGCCAGTTTGTCTCCATTTTCATATTTGATTTCTAGTTTCCTGTTGTCTTTTTGTTTGTGCGTGTTGATTGGGTGGGTTCACATGTGTTCACCATGCCCACTCTCCTGTCTTTTCTGGTTGGTTTCTGTGTTTCAGAAAAGGATTGTGGGGATGGCTCTGACGAAAAGAATTGTCCAAAAGGCAACGGTTAGTGCATAGATCAACATGCACCTCACCCCTCCTGTACTCCTTGATCCCCCTCCCAAAAAGCTGTCACTTGTGCAATTTCAGTCCCTGCAAAGACTCAGCACTTCCTGTCTTTGTTTGGGGGAGGTTTTGGGCACTGATAAATCTCATTAGATGAGCAGGAAAACCATTCTGGAGCTTGCTTGTCCCATAGGTGCTTATCATTTCCCATATTTTGAAGGCCACCAGATAATGTTGCTGTTCCTTGCCTGGAGGTCCAAAGAGTTCCTAACTTTAAAAGGAACTCCTGAGCCGGAAACATATGCCAGTCTTCTATGTGTTCAAACATATGCCAGTCCCTTGCTTCTCAGCAAGGATGCCTATGAACAGCACCCAGAACTTCCTAGAACAAGTTGTGGGAAGGTTAAGAAAAGGGACTTTTATGATTTGGGGGAGGTGTGATTTGAAATATCTTTGCTTAGAAGGAGCTGTGGTGGCGCAGTGGTTAGTGGCTAACTCTGCCCTCTGCCAGGAGTTCGATCTTGAATAGCTCAAGGTTGACTCAACTTTCCATCCTTCCGAGGTTGGTAAAATGAGGACCCAGATTGTTGGGGGCCAATATGCTGACTCTGTAAACTGCTTAGAGAGGGCTATAAAGCACTATGAAGCGGTACATAAGTCTAAGTGCAATTGCTATTGCTATTTCATGGCTTCCATAGCATTTGAAACAACAGTGCATCAGATTAGATGTGCTGATAAAGCTAATTGAGTTAGAAAGAATGCTTCTTTTGAATCTCTCTCTGGGCTCTAGAGCTTGAAAAAGGTCCAATAAGCTCAAGAGCAATGCAAGTTGCCAAAACCAAGGAAAATTTTAGCAGTAGGAGCAGTCTTGTTCACTAAAGGCAAAATAAAATCCAACAATGCATGGATAAACAGTAATAACTTGATTCATCAGCACACTTATCCATAAATTGCTAAATGCTAACTAAATAAATGATCCATGAATTATTTTCTCCATCAGTGTTTATTCTTACTTAGAAACAGATATTTCAAATAAACAAGAACATCCCAGATCAAGATAGCGCACATGCTAACATGTGCAGAGATGTATATGTATGGATGGACATTGTTTTGAATCTCAAGAAATACACACATTAAATTGATCCTGGAATCCAGTAATGTGATAGATTCCTTTCACTTCACCCACTCCCCTTCCCCCATGGTGCATGTGATGATCTATGCAGTTTCTGTGTTTTCTTTATAAATTTTGTTGCTATTCTTGTTGCTGTTATTATTGTTTAGCGGCTTCTTTAGTGGTAAAAGCTCTGGGGGCAATGCATAAGCATGTTTGGCTAGAGTATGCATGGGGTAGAAGGGTACCATTTATGCAGGCTTTGGGGAATTGGGGTAACCTGAGACAGTGGATGCATTGCTGCCTCTCGACTTTCTAGCAGCCTATCAGCTAAAGGAAGTCTGCATCTAGCTCAGAAGGGGAATGGGGGTGGGGGGAGAGAAATGCATGTAAGGGTTGTGTTTGCTCCCCAGAACCCAGTAGACTGCCCTTCTCCCCCATTTCTTGTTTCCAGACAACGACTGTGGGGACAACAGTGATGAAGCTGGCTGCAGCCATTCCTGCTCCAGCAACCAGTTCAAATGCAACAGCGGGCGCTGCATTCCTGTCCACTGGACCTGCGATGGGGACAATGACTGCGGGGACTACAGCGACGAGACTCATGCCAACTGCACCAATCTGGGTGAGAATAGGGCGTGTTTGGAATGGCTTCTGTGTGGCACCAGCAACATCTAACATCTGCCCTGGAAAAATGCTACGCTGAGCAGATAACACACTGCTCCGTAAAAGCTTTCTGTGTATTGTTCCATTTAGAGATTTCTTCTCTTTTTTTTTTTTCATTTTGAATACATTATTGGTGGGTTTGGTAGTGTGTATTTTTCATTAAAATGTATAGAAGTAAGGTAAAAGTTAAAAAGTAGGCTTGTTCTTACAGCAGCATTCAGTGAAGAAAGACAACTCAAGGGTTAGTTGTAGCTTTTCCATAGAAAATGCACAGATCTGTAGAACTATATATCTGCTAGAATGAAAACATTTTTACCCATAGCACATGTGAAGTTTGAATTATTTTTCATTGATACAAAATGCTAGATATTGTTTAAAAATTTGCAGCACTAGGCCTCATTAAACCCGCTTATGTACCAGGAAATGCTTTCTTTTCCCTGGTTATGGATGTTGGTCTGGAATTATTGTGCCATAAGAGCCACGGTGGCGCAGTGGTTAGAATGCAGTACTGCAGGCTACTTCTGCTGATTGCCGGCTGCCAGCAGTTTGGTCTCACCAGGCTCCAGGTTGACTCAGCCTTCCCTCCTTCCGAGGTGGGTAAAATGAGGACCCAGATTGTTGGGGGCAATAGGCTGACTCTGTAAACCGCTTAGAGAGGGCTGTAAAGCACTGTGAAGCAGTATATAAGTCTAAGTGCTATTGCTGTTGCTCTTGTGGCATTACTGGATTAATCTCCCATGTGCCCTCTGGAAACCAAGAGATCCATTTAGCATCTGGGACAGATCGCTCTTAATAGATCCATCCTTCTTATGGGAAAATGGAGGCACTAGTTAATTCCATGGCAATCAGAGGGTAATCCGATCATGATAAAGGATAAAGGACAGCTGCTAATGATGCGTACCTTCAGATCACATACAAACCTAACCTAATGTGTGGCTTCCTACATGGGTACAAAAAGTGGTGAAAATTATGGCATGTCTGAAAACCATTTCCAGTTGATAGAGCATCACTACCCTGATATATGCAAGATTTTTTTCCCTTGTCCATTTAGCAGTGTTTTGGTAGCGGCCAGCTCTAGTCCTCAGTACTGCCCCAATTAACATGCTATCTCCTTTCTTCCCCCTGCAGCTACCCGCCCACCTGGAGGCTGCCATACAGATGAGTTCCAATGCCGACTGGATGCCCTCTGCATTCCCATGCGCTGGCACTGTGACGGCGACACTGACTGTATGGACTCTAGTGATGAGAAGAACTGTGAGGGTGTCACTCATGTTTGTGATCCAAATGTGAAGTTCGGCTGCAAGGATTCCGGTAAATTCTATTGCATTATAGGGATGGAAAATGCAACTAGATTATTGCGCCCATCTAGACTGCTTTAATATAAAAATTCAGTTGTATCCAGGACTTATTAAAAATAAGTGTGGTGTAATGAATAACAGCCTTTTCAGACAATGGCCATTTGTTGCGCTGGTATGAGCATTAGTAAATCTACATTAAAAGAGATGTCGCATGGGAATAGCGATATAACATAAGATTTTGGCATTGGCTTTTAAAAATGCGGCAGATTTCATGTAATCTTACAGATTTGGGTAATTTTTAAATATGAACATCAACAGAATGTCACAGATGCCACCTTCTGGGTGCTGGACTGTGATGAAATTCTGCGTTACCCAGTATAATTACCCTTCAGCCGTTTTTGCTCACAGATATTTATTATGGCAGCAACTGTTTATTTAAAAAAAGTTGAGATAAAAATGTAGTCAACTGAAACTTGGCCCAAGCTGTTTGTGTGGTTCACGGTCATTTGTAAGGTCACTGGGTCTCATTGTCCCAGTTATGAATGAAGAAGATCTAAATAAAAGCAATATCTGAGGGGCCTTTGGTGCTCTCTGAGCTTGGTTGTTTTCTTGCTAGCACTGATGATGTTACCTAGTTTGAATAATGAAACGTTTGCAAGAAAACAACCAAGCTCAGAGAGCACCAAAGACACCACATTTCAACCCTGAGCTACAAATATTCTCCTTTATTGGAAAAGCAGTATTTGCCTACACTCAAGATATTTTTCCTCTGTTCCCACTTTTTTTTTTTTTTTTTTTTTTTTTTTTAATTTTTTTTTTTTTTTTTTTTTTTTTTTTTTTTTTTTTTATTTTTTATATCCTTTTTTTTCTAATTATTTCTATGAATTAATAAGTTGGATATTCTTTTCCTCAATAACGAAGAACTTAGGTCTGCTGTCCTGGTCTGCTAAATAATGAATCAATAAGGAGCTACACATTTCTCATCTTTAAATAAAAAGTCTGGCATGATCTATGTACTCATTCTCTTCAAAGTTTATATTATTTTGTATCATCGTAATTGCCGCAGTGCTGTGTGCATACCCAAACATGCACATCACATAGGTCACTTGACCTACAAAAACCACACATCAGTTGACTTCTTTGTATTATGCAATACAGGTCAAACAACAGCTGGTGTATACGATCTTGTTTATTCTTTGGCCCTTAGAATCTCTTACTAATCCAGAGAAACAGAATTCTTTGAGAGCTTTTTCAGTGTGCTTATTCTTCTCAGAAGCAGGGGGGAGTGGGGTGTGAGAAAACAATACGTTGCTATTTGAGAAATTGTGAAGATTACAGCTGGATCTACTCCCGAGTTTTTATTTTTGTTTTATACTCTTTTTCTTCTCTGATTTCCTGATAACTGCTTTGTGTGTTAAAGGAGTCTAATTGGGGAATATATGGTTAAAAGGGGGGGGGGCAGAAAGCAATCCTCAAAAAGAGAACAAGGCGTTGCCTCTCCTCCCCAGTATACATTTAGAGGAAATTCCAGATTTTCTTTTTCCACCTTTCTCATTTGTGTTTCTTAGGAATTTTAAAGATTAAAGATTATATAATATTATATATTAAAAAGATTAAATGTTCTTAACTTTGTCTCCATTTCTTTCCAGCACGGTGTATCAGCAAAGCTTGGGTATGCGATGGAGACAATGATTGTGAGGACAATTCTGATGAAGAGAATTGTGAGTCTTTGGTGTGCAAACCACCCTCCCACACATGTGCCAATACAACATCTATCTGCCTCCCTCCTGAGAAGCTGTGTGATGGAAATGATGACTGCGGAGACGGGTCTGATGAGGGGCGACTGTGTGGTGAGTGTCAGGCAAGGAACAAATTATTCGGTCTTATGTCAATGTTGTCCTTTCTCTAAATGCTCTTTTCCAACCCATTGTCTTCTCAGGAACTTGGGAGAATAGCTCCCAGAATTCCTGGTGAATATAACTCTAGGCCAGGGCTGTCAAACTCGCGTGCCGGATGCATCACACGCTGCCCATGCCCACGCCCGGTTTAGCGAAGGGGGGAAGTCCCGATGCGTCATTTGACGCTGCTGTGACGACGCAAGTTTGACACCCCTGCTCTAGGCCCTTGCATGTTTTAAAGCCTGTTGAGAAGCAACGTTCCCTCTAACAAGGGAAATCGCTGCGCGGCAGTTTGAAACTGCTGCGCGGCGATTCCCTGTCACGTGCGCGGCCGCGCAGCAACGTTCCCTCTGACATGGGAAATCGCTGCGCGGCAGTTCAAAACTGCTGCGCGGCGATTCCCTGTGATGTGCGCGGCCGCGCGGCCGCGCACCTTAGAGGGAACAGTGTTGAGAAGTTAACCTCCATTTTTCCTAAGATAAGGACATCTTGTTCATCTCTTGTGAAAAGTGATAGCCACAAAAATATATTGCAGGCGATGTAAATATTGGATAGGCCTTGTTTGCTTTTTTATGTCTAATGTATGAGCGCATATAGATACAAATACTGTTTTAATTTGGTTGAAGAAACAAGGCAAACATCATAGATAAAGCTAATATAGAGGCCTATAAATCTTGCTAGTAAACAGTGAGTGAATTGTTTGGATATTGCATTAGTCAAAATGAGGCCATTGATGCTATGGATTGAGCAGTAGGAAACAACTTTTGGACCAGAGATTATTATCTAAACCCTTACTTACAAACGTGCAGTGGAAGATGCTTATTCCATCCTCATGGTAGTAAATTTCAGGTGACTTGCTTTTGTACATGGAATTCAGAGACATCAGTTAATTCATTGGAGGACTCAGAAATTGGACCCAAAGATTCATTGTGGTAGTGAAGTGGTAGGGAGCTTGTTTGTGGTATCCCGCAACCCACTGAGAAAAGGCGTTCAGGTAAGACCAACGCCCCTTTTCAGTGGGAAATGGTAGGGAACTTATTAAGCAATTGTTTGTGGACAATTTGAGCCAGTAGCTTGAATTTCTCCCCATCGTTTTCTGTGCTGTTTCTGATCTCATCCAGATCTTTGCTCTCTGAGCAACGGGGGCTGCAGCCACAACTGTACAGTAGCACCAGGTGAGGGCATTGCCTGCTCGTGCCCTCTAGGAATGGAGCTTGGTGCTGATAACAAGACCTGCCAGATCCAGAGCTACTGTGCCAAGCGTCTCAAGTGTAGTCAAAAGTGTGAGCAGTTCAAGTACAATGTGAAGTGCTCTTGCTATGAAGGATGGATGCTGGAGTCCGATGGCGAGAGCTGCCGCAGTTTGGGTAAGTCCTCAGTGAGCTTTGTCTGCTTCAGAACAATGTGTTGGACTCATTGAAAGGCAGGACAACTAGACACAAGAACAGTTTTTTCCCGAACGCCATCACTCTGCTAAACAAATAATTCCCTCAACACTGTCAAACTATTTACTAAGTCTGCACTACTATTAATCTTCTCATCGTTCCCATCACCCATCTCCTCCCACTTATGACTGCATGACTGTAACTTTGTTGCTTGTAGCCTTACAATTTATATTAACTGGTTCCTACTATGATTTGATTGCTTATTTGTACCCGGACTATCATTAAGTGTTGTACCTTGTGATTCTTGACGAACTTATCTTTTCTTTTATGTACACTGAGAGCATATGCACCAAGACAAATTCCTTGTGTGTCCAATCACACTTGGCCAATAAAAAATTCTATTCTATTCTATTCTATTATCAGATTTTCAAAATCTACGAGGAAGTGTTAGTAAATATAAGTTAGTAAATATAAATTAATTGGGATAACATTTCACACATTAAATGACAAGCATCTTGGAAATGAAAGCAATCTTGGCTTGTATTTGTGTAAGCACATACTTTTAAATAATCTGTTCATCAGAATCACACCTGACCTTTTTAGAAATATATTTTTAAAAGAACATTCACCCACAACCATTATTTTACAATATGTAAAATCATCCCTTCATCTGGAGGAAGAGTGCTTTAAAGAGTATTCCGGCCACTACTTCAGTCAGTTTGGACACACAATTCTTTTCAGAGCTGAGGAGGAGATACTGTCCTTTGTTTCTCTTCTGTCCAATAAGTGCTAAACATCTGGCTTTGGGCATCAGAAAGAAAATTCCTCTTGACACTCTTTTCCCCCCACAGACTTACCTAGAGGGTCTGAACAGGTGTTACAAGGAACCTTGGCTTTGTTCTGAAACACGTCACTTCTCATAATAGGTTGAGGAGTTGATTCTTGGGGGTATGTGGGGTGGATTCACTGTGATTCTTCTACTATTCTTGTGGGTTTAAAATGGATTGCTTGTGAAACTGTAGGCCAGAGATGCTTTCACAAGAGTATACTGTGTCTCCTCTATGATTCACTGAGACCTTATGGGGAATCATAGGATGGACTGAGAAGATTCGCTTTAATGAAGAACTGATTCAAAACCTGAATGCTGGACTGCATCCAGGATTTGGCTCGAACTGTAAAAAGTATCCTATGAGGAAAAGCTTGAGGACATCTTTAGGAGAAAAGGGCCGAGGACTACATGGAGCCCACTGGGGCTTTTTCTGCAGGATACCAATCCACAGACACCCCCCCCCCATTCCATCCCTCTGGAAAAATAAGCAAAGCCAAAATCGTAATGACGGATGGAGTGTGGGCTAGGTCCCTTGAATCTGTTTTGTATGTGAGAAGAGTAGTAGGTCAGCCTAAGGTTCTTGCCTTTTTGGAGAACTGAATGGGAAAGAGACCAAAACTGGAGTTAGCAGGAGGGGAGGGGAAGTCCAGCTTGGTGTTTTCCGGCAGTCAAGAAACACAGTAGTGTTCCTGTCCTTTAGGGACTTGCCTCATTCTGCCATGTTGCCGCTGGCAGCCAAAAGAAAGACAGCTCTGTTCCCAGGGCTCCAGGGAAGGCTGGAAGAGGGAGAATTTTAAAAAGATGCATGTTGTTCAGTTGCAGCATGGTATTCATTCCCTCTTGTGTGAAAAAGGGGAGGCTCATGCGAGAGCTTTGGACCTTTGCCTATGGGAATTGCCGTCCACAGATTACCTTGTGACATGAATAAGTACTAGGATAATGAGCCCTTGTCCATATTTCAGGGATTGTTATTAATAATTTATAATGATTTATGGCAGTGGTTATGTTCATTAAAATCCCAGCCCTGACCGTCTTGGCAGAACAGAGATGACTAGAATTGGAAAGGCAAAAATGATGTTAAAACTCAGAAGATTGAAAGCTAATTTGTTCCAAATCTGTTTTCAAGTGAAAAGTGTTTGCTGCGGGAGCCCTCTCAGGAGATGCTCCTGGGTTTGAAGATCATGAAAAATATAATAGCAGCAGTGATCAACATTCCTCTTTCCATTTTTAGACCCGTTTAAGCCTTTCATCATCTTCTCCAATCGCCATGAGATCCGGCGTATTGACTTACACAAGGGAGATTACAGCGTCTTAGTGCCTGGCTTGAGAAACACCATTGCCTTGGACTTCCATCTGAATCAGAGCTCCCTCTATTGGACTGATGTGGTAGAAGACAAGATATACCGGGGGAAATTGCATGAGAATGGAGGTGAGTACAGAGTGGCTTTGGGCCAGACACTGTCTCTTAACCCTAGGAAAAAGACAATGGCTGACCATTTTCAAAAATATTACCAGGAAAACTGCACGAAATTTTCCAGACAGTCACCAAAGACTGACTCAAAGGCACATACACATGCACCTGCACACAGATGTGACTGCTGTAGAATGGTGCCTTTTTTCCAAAATATCCCCCCCCCCGAAAGTTTATACTTTTAAAATATGATGTGCTCACAGTCAAGGGTGGGTTCCACTTACCTTCCCCACTGGTTCGCATCGCGACGGATCCGTGACGTCACCAGTGGGTCGCTAACGGTTCAGGCGATCCAGTCCGAACTGGGAAGAACCCACCCCTGCTCACAGTCCATTCCAACCAGGACAGTTAAGCTTCCTTCTCAACCTTGTATTCACAGATGGAACCACAATAAAGAAATGAATTGTGCATAAGTTTGTTCTGCTGTTATCAGCTGTTCAAACCTTTAAGAATGATTGATGGGAATAAAAAATATATATAATTAAAATATGAAATAACAGGGCCATTGGAGTTGGTTAAACATTACTGAAGCTTTTTAGAGCTACTGTGCTTTCAAATAAAAGCTTTATTTGCTTCCTGTCTGGCACAGCTGATGAATTGCTTCTTTGTTGGTGAAGTTCTTTGTAGTTCATTATTTTAATTAAGGGTTTATTTATTTTTACTTTAATTGCAAATGAAAATAAAGCTTTGGCAATATTTTTATTTAAAGAAAAGAAGCTTGATGAAGGGGCAGTTTTGACCAAAGCAGCAACAGAGGCTGTTTAAACCTTTTCTTATTGACAATTTTTTCAGTTTCAGATTGGCCCATGTAATCCATGTGTGCGTTTGTGAAGATAATCACATATCTTTTTTTTTTTTAAATGCTTTTGGAGAGAAAACGTACATAGCAATCAAAAAGCATTTTCCCTGTATTAGAGAGACAGCATCTTTTCTAGCAGGAAAGCTGAGATAAAGTGACAGTCTTGTAGGAGGTATTCCCTCCTTTGAGCATCTGTAGAGTTTGTTGGCGGAAAGTGGGCACATCTCACCTCACCCGAACTCTCAGTTCTGGATAATGGGGCCCTGTCTCTTAACGTGACTCATAGAGCTGAGGAAGAGAAGGAATAACTATCTCATATCTCTGTTGATCAGAGAAAAAAAACAACTTGAGCAATATCAATCCTTCCATCATAGTTCAGACAAGCCAGGGCTACTCATTTGCTCAATGAGGGCCTTAGTCCAGTCCGCAAACAATGAGTGTTTTTGCCCCTCAAGATACGTAGGATAAATCTAATAATAATAATAACTCCCAGCCCACTACAGGTAGTTCTTGACTTACAGTAGTTCATTTAGTGACCACTTGAAGTAACAACGGCACGGAAAAAATAATAATTTATGGTCATTTTTCACACTTATGACCGTTGCAGAATCCCAGGGTTACATGGTCAAAATTCAGACGCTTGGCTACTGATTCATTTATGATGGTTGCAACGTCCCGGGGTCATGTAATCAACCTTTTGCGACCTTTTGATGAGCAAAGTCAATGGGGAAGCTAGATTCACTTAACAACTGTGTTACTAACTTAACAACTGCAGTGATTCACTTAACTGTGGCAAGAAAGGTTGTAAAATGGGTCAAAATTCAGTTAACAACTGTCTTAGCGACATAAATTTTGGGCTCAATTGTGGTTGTAAGTCAAGGACTAACAGTATTTGTTGAACCAAAAGCACTGGTGGCTATGCGGAGGAATGCAAAGAAGGACAGGTCATAAGTCGAGAACTATCTGTACTTCTGACAGTTTGCCTCCTTAGTTTTATTTTGTGGTTTATTTACGACCATTTGGCATATGTGCTGTTCAGCATTTTATTTTGGATTTTGAAATCCGTGTCCCTGTTTCTTTTTAAAGATTGAGATCAATGCAGGAAGGTAATATTATGAGTAACAGAAGGGTTGAGCCACTCAGTACTCCGCATAGTGGCCATGGATTGGGAAAGTGAGGAGGAACAGAAACCTGCTTTATGGCTGACATAAAGTCTAGGACTCATTGCTTCACTAAGTTTAGATAAAGTGATAAAGGGGAATGAAACTTTGCTTTGCGACTGTACCCAGATATTGCTGGGTACAACTTTGCTTGGAAATGAGGGATAGAAATTAGTTTTGACTGACATAGGAGCTGGCCAATCAGCATTGTGCACATATAGCTTCTGCTTAAGTAAGATTTAAAAAAATAATTCTTGAATGTAGTTCTGGGGAAAAGGCTGGACCTTTGCCACATTTGTGGTCAGTGTGCTTCCACTGAGAGCTCGCAGTCCATTAAGTAAGCTGTGGTATTGGAAATCAAATCCCAAAAGGTCACATTATTAAACAATTGCCAGCTTCTTGCATTATAATAAGCTCTTTTTGCTGGTTCTGGAAGAGTAAATAAATAGATAGCTAGCAGACTGAGCCCCAGTGATGAAGAACAAATGCTCCTGGGGGTGATTAGATTAGCATTTCTAATCTGTGTGTAGTAATTGAAAGCCAGTTAACTCAAAGCACAGCAGGCCTTCAGTTTCAATCCGTGTGGCTAACCATATGGCAGCTACAGGATCCTCTTCACTAGAATTTTTGGGAACGAAGGATCTTACAAATTTTATCTTTAAAATTCTTTGAAGTAATTACTGTAATCACCACCGCAAAACCTTGTTTAACCAACGTCTCAAAGTGTTATAATAAGCGCTTTGTAAAATTCCCTAGGATACATTTCTTTCCGCTGACAGGAAAATGTGGAGGTGCTAGTGACTCTGTCCATCACTACCTTTGTCGTAATTTGTGCAGTGCTGAACTATCCATGGATTAATTACACTGACCCTTTATTGTAAACCCTAAATACTTTATAGTGTGAATCTGGATCTCGATGTTTTTGTGTTTAGAAAACATCAAAGGAATCATTCTCTTCTTTTCTGAATAGCTGTCTTTTTAAGTACTTCAGTACAGGTAATCCTTGGTTAATGACCATTCATTCAGCAACTATTTGAAATTACAAAGGCGCTGAACAAGGAGACTTGGCTGGCCCATAAAGTTGTGGCTGTCTCAGCAGTCACATGATCATAATTCAGGCGTTCAGCAACCGATTCACAATTACAACAGTTGCAGTGTCCCACAGTCCCACCATTGTGATTTGTGACCTTCACTGCCAGCTTCCAACAAGCAGAGCCAATGAGGAAGCCAACAGGAGGCCACAAATAGCAATCATATGAAATCATACTTTATAGCCGCAGTAGGCATTGCCGTCATAAATGGGTATAGTCACATGATGTCAAGCTTTATATCCACGGCACTTAGTGATGGAGTTCCCAGTCCCAATTACTAACATTAACTGAGGATTACCTGTAAATCGGTCTATAAGTCCTTCAGGAAAAAACTGAAATGTGAAAAGGGCTTGAGATACCTTCAAAATAAACCAGTCTGTCCTTCTCTTTCTACCATCAGAAATAGCAGTGTTCAATCCCTGTTAAATGATACCTTCTTTCTTTTAAACGTTGATCATTATGTTAGAGTTAATTAGCATTCCCAGAGCTTCCTTAAATGGTAATTACAGCCTAGCAACTGTTTCAACAAAGAACAGGGCCTAACCTGATTAGTGCCTCAACAGAGCTGGTGATGGGGCACTGGGTGATCAAGGGATTGCAGAATATCAGGATGGATTTTAGTATGTCCCCACTAAAGGACTTTCTGTCCCCTCTCATCTAGCTATGGGTTTTTAGAAGAAGACAGTCCTTTACATTTGAAGCCTCTTGGGTTACTCAGACTTTGATTGTTGTTAAACAAACAAACAAACCCACCCCTTGCTCTCAATAAAGCCATTTAAAATTGAAATTAGTTTTCTACATATCTTTATTTTAATATCTAAAACTAGGAATTTTTTGACTTGTCCAGAGATTAAAGTTATAAATGAAGCTAGAAATGAGATATTACCATATTAGGATTGGGACATATTTGCAAGAGGGTGCTTGATTTCTGTACATTTTTAGTTTTCATTCTTAACTGTTAGTATAGCCAAAATTTATGAGGTGTGGTATGTAACTAACTATAGCCTATATCTAAATAAAAGATAGCAGATACCTTGGAGGAATTCCTATTTTACCCAATGGAAAGAAAAGGCAACATGCTGAAAATGACTGAGCTAATTCTCCTGTAGGCTCTTTGGAATGAATTCAGCTACATGTATTCTGCTTTAATAACTCCAGCAATTTAGCAAAAGCATGGTTTCTTTCTCAGAATGGATTATATTTACATGTCACAATAAATTTACTAATCTCTAAATTGGCTATAATCTCTCCATTGCTAGTATATTGTAAGATACTTCTTGAAGAAAGCATTGAATCCTAGATCATCTTTCCCCAACTTGAGTATCATTCAGATGTGTGGGCCTGAATTCTGAGAATTCTTCAGCCCATGTAGTCACAGGTGAGAATTCTGGGAATGGGAGTCCATATAAATAAGAGTGCACTCAAGGTGGGGAATGCTATCTTAGATAATTACAGTACTACCCATTCTTCAGACTGTCTGATCTAAGATCCAATAAAGAGTAGCAGCAACTACCTTTCAGACTTTCTGGAATCAGATTGATTATTTAGATGTGTGGATTCTAGATATTTTCAGGCTGAATAGCTTGATAATGTAGTAGGCCATGAATTAAATATGTGACAGTGGTTCTAGTGGTCCTCTCAATGACATTGGGTATTATCCATTAAGATATCTTTCTTGAAATGTTATTACAGAACTTGGAGGCATCTTTACCCATTTTTAATTGAAAGAGAAGATCTTGGGAAGTTAGTTCACAGAAAAGAATTTTTAAAAACGCTTTCAGCATGAAATGAAGCATGTCTGGATAATACAAACAGTTTACTGATGGCTTCTATCCCAACTATCTTTTTTACAGCCCTAACCAGCTTTGAGGTGGTGATACAATACGGGCTAGCTACTCCTGAAGGACTTGCTGTGGACTGGATTGCTGGCAACATCTACTGGGTGGAGAGCAACCTGGACCAAATTGAGGTGGCTAAGCTAGACGGAACAATGAGGAGCACCTTATTGGCTGGGGATATCGAGCACCCTCGTGCCATCGCCCTAGATCCACGATGCGGGTATGACTCTGAATGTAGGGGATGGAGAAATCTATGGGCAGGAACTGATTTAAAAACACGGTGGAAGGTTGGGTACCACAATAACTTGCCCATGTGGATTTTGGTAAAATATGTTAATCTTTTAATTCATGAGCAAACCTCAACCTGCATTTAACGTTTGCATGAGAGGAGGCAGTAAACGAAATGTTCACCAGATATTTGTATCCTTAGGAGGGGGCTGGGTTTATTCTGGGATTTGACCCAAACGGGGCAAAACCATAGAATGCTAGTTGTGATCACTGAATTTAGCATCAAGAATGGCTTATAAGCAAGCTTCTATTTGTTACCAGAAAGATGTCCTGGTATTTATTATTTATGTAGTATCCTGTAGAATTTTAAAAGCAAATCGGTGTTCAGGTTCCTTTTAAAGTGTATGCCTGCACATTCCTCAACTGCAGAAATTGAACTAGATCCTCTCTGCAGTGAAATCTTGATTAGAAGTTCCAGCTTTCATAAAAAATATTACCAGTGTAGAGGGATACTCTTTATTCCTCCCTAACCCTTTCATAAGAGGTAGATGGGATTGATCATAAGCAGACTATTGAAGAGCACTGGAATATTTTGTCATCACTTTTAAAAAAATATATGAAGGAAATTGTGCCATGTAGCACTGTGCATACAGACTTTCTGAACTCCGTAGAAACGAAGCATTGCTTTTAAAAGCATAGTCTTATAGGATTTGCCTGCATTCGCATCCCAACAGCTATGGAGTGTTGCAGAGAGGATTGATATCAAATCACTGTTTAGTGTCTCAAAGAGTGAATGATTTACAGTGAATATTGCAGTGTTCCGGAGACGACTTAAACTATGTTCCTGTGGCTGAAGAGGCATCTTTTTTTTTTGACTCTGTGTGTGCCCACTTTTTCACCCCAGGATTCTCTTCTGGACAGACTGGGATGCCAGCCTGCCTCGCATTGAGGCAGCTTCCATGAGCGGCCAAGGCCGACGCGTCATTCACAAGGAAACAGGCTCAGGAGGCTGGCCAAATGGGCTCACCGTGGACTACCTGGAAAAGCGTATACTGTGGATTGATGCCAGGTGCGGAGCAGCCAGACACCAAATATTCAGGGGTTGAGATTCAGGGTAGAAATTAGTCATTTCTGGGCGAGATGGGGAGGAGGGATTTTTATTGAGAAGCCAATCCAGATCCTCTTAAAATGTCCACATCTTTCCCTTTATAAGAATCTAGATTTGGTATTTTTTATTTCCACTGACTACTGGCACTTCAAAATCTTGCTGCTCTTGCTACTTCCTTCCTTCCTTCCTTCCTTCCTTCCTTCCTTCCTTCCTTCCTTCCTTCCTTCCTTCCTTCCTTCCTTCCTTCCTTCCTTCCTTCCTTCCTTCCTTCCTTCCTTCCTTCTTGTATTAGCCTCAGAGATAATTTTACTTAATTGAAAGATCACATATTGAATGTAATAATGCCAGTGTAATATAGACTACCATAGCTGCAATTGGGAATGGTTATCTTTGTTCAAGATACGTTTCCACCCCACCCCCACCCCCCAGAAAACATTGAAAAACTGGAAGCATTTTCTTCCTGCTCTGCTGAAAAGGTTCTCTGTCTATTGGGAGTAATTCTACCTCAGTTGCACTTTGCAGAGCTATTATTTAATAATAAAGAAAGAGAAGAGAGTCTCCTATTTTGCTGTAATATCCCATTGGGTCTTTTATCCTGAGAAGGCTGTAAGAACACAATAACTTCCTCTTTTCTGTCTCTCATAGTAACGATACGCATAATTACTATAGTTACTATATTAATGTAATAAAACCTTAGTAAGTAAGACATTATTTGGCTAGCGTATTAAATGCATTTTTTGCTGTAGATTAGAGACTAATAAACAAATCACTGTGTTTTATAACAAACTTGGCATGCCTTTAATAGACTCCAGGGCAACATAAAATAGGTATTTTGGCTTACTTTCCTAGAGTGATGTATTTCATGCCGGATTGCTTTCTGAAAAGAAAAGCCTTTGATCACGTATTTTTCCATTCATAAGTATCTTGCTCCCTCCGTCCTTCGTCTTTCTTTATTTCTCATGTCTTACTTGCAGCTTCTTTGCTTAGCCATATCTTTCATTATTTATTTATTTGATTCGTCCGACAAAAATTACACATTCGAACAAAGAAAATAAGAAAATGATCTTCTTGTACTAGTTCTACTTTGCACTCACATGTTCCCACGCAGCTCTTGAACTCATGTCTCTTGCTTCTCATCTCTCCTTTTTTCCTGCTTCTGGGAATGTTGATGTTGATTCGTCATCTTCTTTCCCCAGGTCAGATGCGATCTATTCTGCCCTCTATGACGGCACCGGGCACATTGAGGTACTGCGAGGGCATGAGTATCTGTCACATCCCTTTGCTGTCACTTTGTACGGTGGCGAGGTATACTGGACTGACTGGCGCACAAATACCTTGGCCAAGGCTAACAAGTGGACAGGCCACAACGTCACGGTCGTGCAGCGAACCAACACACAGCCCTTTGATTTGCAGGTCTATCACCCCTCTCGCCAGCCTGTAGGTGAGCCATGATAAGAGAAAGGGGGCAGTGGGGGAATGACATCAGGTTTCAGTCTGTGAAGTCAACATGGGCACCAGAAGTTTGTCACAATTGCCACAGCTACCTACTGCTCTGTTCATGGTAGCTAAGTCTACCCCCAGAGATTTTGCATCTAATGGATACAGGAAGAAACAGTGACCTCCACTGATGTGTAAATAATGCGGCCAGTGGAAACTAGTTGGGTAAAACTAGATTGACTATATCTAAGAGTGGGTTTTTTTTCTTTAATTGGTGCCATTCCTTTCTTTTCTTGGTGATGATAGTCCCAAAGGTGCTTTCTCCAAAAGGCAGCTGGATATTCTTGTTTTTTTTCCTTTGAAAACATTTCACTTCTCATCCAGAAACATTTTCAAAGAAAACAACAACAACAACAAGAAAGTCCAGTTGTCTTTTGAAATAAAGCACCTGTGGGACAACCATGGCCTGGATGATTGAGAATCTCCACCGACACTTGGAGATGGTAGGAATTTCACAAGAGACTCTTCATAGGCAAAGCATGTGTTCTGCCAATGAGTATGATCTCCTACAGGCATCTATTTGCCAGTTTTTGGTATTGTATCTTTCAGTAAGATGAGAGAAGCAATTACAAGTGAATTAATTATTTGATCATAGAAGCAGAGACTAAACCATTTCTCCTTTTTATTCTCCAGTGTCCTAATGAAGGCACAGATTCTGGATTTAATTACACTGCTCTGGGACAGTACTATCTTGGATCCATTGCCATGTAGAGCTTATTTTTCAGAAACCAATATCTATACCCATGTCTTTACCTGCTTGTATCAATTTCTAAAAGACTGACTTTCCATAGTATGATTAGTCATAAGCAAGACCGGTGTGCTACAAGAACATCTAAATTATGAGGCGAGAGAGGAGCAGTTTTAAAACTAAAATAATTCCTTCTCTGATAAATTGCAGAGGCCATTCTCATTCAAGTATGGCATAGTAGATAATGATCTCCTTATATGGTGGTAAGATGCATATATCACATATTTTGTGCACTTAATCCGGGTCCTGGAAATTCCTGTCAGCTAACTTGCCTAAATTGGAAGGGGGGAAAAATATTCCAACAGTGATACTATTATACTTGGCATGGATAGATGGATAGAGACATGCATGCATGCATGCATGCATGCATACATACTCCAAGGATTTGCTTACCAACTTATGTTCTGAGGTTGATGGCAAAATAACATAAAATTACCTTAAAAAGACAACAAGGAACGAATATACAGTTATTATATCTGTGTATTAGAGCTTCACTTTGGAGTGGTGCGGTGGCCTAGAGATTGAGCTCTCGCCTCACAATCAGGAGGCTGTGAGTTTGATCCTAGATAGAGGCAGATATTTCTCCCTCTGGGCATACTGATAATTTATCTGCTGAACAAAATTCCGCATTGGCGACAGGAAGGGCACCCGGCCATTAAAACATTCTTCTAGCTCCATTCATTTGCCCAGACTCCACCCCGCAAGGGATTATGGGGTCGTTAAAAGAAGACGATTAAAGCTTCACTATGTTTTATTATTAAAAATGAGATGGATACACATGAAGATTTTTACACAATATGAAGTACTTGCACTTAGAGACTCTGCTTTCTGATGATTTGGAAATCCTCCGTAGACTGTAGGATTGGCTTTCCCCCTGGTCTGTCTCTTACATTTTCTTTCCTGGCACTTGCACTTTTTAAGGCAGTAGGACAGGGCTCTCCAAACTTGGCAACTTTAAGACCCGTGGACTTCAACTCCCAGAATTCCTCAGCCAGCCATGAAGTCCACGAGTCTTAAAGTTGTTAAATTTGGAGACGCTTGCTCTAGGGAAAGCAAAAGTGCCACCCTACAATGCTGGACAATCCAGAAGTTCAGTGGCCTTTTCCCCTTGGGCTATATATGCCATATGTGCCCTGACCATCCCCACATAGAGCTATGCATTCTGCTTTCTTTAGAACAAAGTTGTGAGGAATGTAATCTTATAACCTTTTTGTTCTTCTAGCTCCCAATCCTTGTGAGGCCAATGGAGGAAAAGGCCACTGTTCCCACCTCTGCCTCATCAACTACAATGGCACTTACTCCTGTGCTTGCCCCCATCTGATGAAGCTGGATAAGGACAATGCCACCTGCTATGGTAAAGGGAGTGAATGGGATCCAGGGTAAATCGGGAGCTTCTCCTGCAAAGATAGATAATTTGAGATTATAATAGTGCTTCATCACTTCCTGTCCCTATCTTTCCCATTTATTTTAGCTATTGATACTTCCCATGCTATCTTTCAGAATGTTTCACAGGTTTTTAGCAAATGAGAGTAAAAAGCACGGGAATGTTTAAATGTATAGCCATGTTTTCCCCCTCTTGTATCAGTTTCTAAAAGACTGACTTTCCATAGTATGTTTAGTCATAAGCAAAACTTGCATGCTGCAATAAATCATCTAAATCATGAGGCTAGGGAAGAGCAGTTTTAAACTAAAGTAATCCCTTCTCTGATAAATTGCATAACTGAAACCCCAAAACAGGTGACTTTCCCATCTCTTCAGGCTAAATGTTTATTGATTGATTTATTCAATTTGCTAAATATTTAGAAATTCAATTGAGAAAAAAATTAAACTCGCCCTCAGTCTAAACTTTGGAAATTTTTATACCCCAGATCTATACCATTAATGAATAACCTATTTAAGAATCTTGCAGGTTTTGGAAAGCCTTTATACTTGCAGAGTCCTGATGATAGTGAGTTTCCATCACCTGGTCTTGCCTTTTTTCCCCATCTCCAGAATTTAAGAAGTTCTTGCTTTATGCACGCCAGATGGAAATCCGAGGTGTGGACATTGACAACCCTTATTACAATTACATTAACTCCTTCACTGTGCCTGACATTGACAATGTGACTGTGGTTGACTATGATGCTCTGGAACAACGTATCTACTGGTCAGATGTCCGCACACAAACCATCAAGCGGGCATTCATCAATGGAACTGGCGTTGAAACGGTTGTTTCTGCAGGTGCGAATTACTTATATTGTCCTCTCTTCCAAAGCTTCCCAACATTTGTGTTGCATTTTGACTTGGCTATTGTTAAATTAAATTCTAATATTTGATGGACAGCTTTTTTAAAAGCATTAGAATATTTAACTTTTAATTAAAACTGACGCCAGGCACAAATAACCAGGAGCATTCATTGAGTTCAAAGCAGAGAAAAGTTTATTATTGCTACCTATACACAAGAATCTGGTCAAATAACGGTCAAAGCTAAATTATTATTATTATTATTATTATTATTATTATTATTATTATTATTATTATTATTATTATTATTATTATTATTATTA
>QLTV01012193.1:352543-378368 GCA_003457575.1 Thermophis baileyi
TATTATTATTATTATTATTATTATTATTATTATTATTATTATTATTATTATTTATTAAATTTGTATGCCGCCCAACTCCCAAGGGTTGGCGCTAGATAAGGGTCAAAGGAAATTCACAAGTGGCTGGACTTGGGTCTCTTGTGGGAGCGCAAAGATTCCAAACTGATGACACGTTTAACCCTACCCTCAGGCTCAGCCTGCAGGTTTGCTACACCTATATTCCTTGCAGTTTCTTATCATTATTCTACATCAGGGATTAGCTACTTTTGCAATCAACAGTTATCATTGTGGGATTCACTGAGGCTGTGTAAATACCAACACAGAATCATCTCACAAAACTCCCATCATTTTTCAGGTTGTTTTTGGGTTTTGTTTTGTTTTTAAATTATGGGAGTAAATGGGCAATATGGCCCCCTCTGGCAGCACATCCTAACTTTCTTTGTATCTTTCTGGGTTTCACGTCTATGCCTATTTATTTATTTGATTTATATAGCCACCCATATATGACTTTGGGCAGCTTACAGCAGTTAAAGAAATACATTGTCTATTACTTTGCAGATTTACCCAACGCTCATGGCTTGGCTGTGGACTGGGTCTCAAGGAATCTTTTCTGGACCAGCTATGATGCCAACAAAAAACAGATTAATGTTGCCAGGCTAGATGGCTCCTTTAAGAATGCTGTGATTCAGGGACTGGATAAACCTCATTGTTTGGTGGTTCATCCTCTCAAAGGGTAAGTCTGAATCAACCAAGAATGCTGAGGAAGTTAAACAATCGGATGGAGTTTCTGAGAAACAGACTGAAACACTTTCACTTTCCTTTTAAATTAATAGCTTTTTAGTATTATTTCTGAATTTATTAACTACATGTTATTTAAACAAGACCAAGTAATCAAGGTTTACTGTTGGTTTATTTCACTACAGTTCAATTACAACTAATGGCAGTTTATCTGGGAAATGTTAAAAGCTGAAACCAAAGTTACCTGCTTCCTTGTTGTAAATACATCAGAGGGGAGCAGGGTTCTTCAAGACATATCCTCATGATAAAAACATATTCTTGTGTATGTTTCCACAGTGAATGTATAATCTGAATAGGGAATTAAATGGAAAAATTGGAGTGGTAATTATGCAATTTCCCTGCTGCTTTCTCAGGATTTTACAGCGATTGGATTTTCTTATCTTAACATATTTTTTTCACTTTTAGAAGTAAAGAAAAGTAAAAAAAAAAAAAAGTTAAAGTAGGAGAAATAAGGTTTATTTCTACAATACATTTCCTTTTGTAGCCCTAGGATCTGCAGGAACATAATATAACATAGGTCACATAATTCCAGAGTAAGATAATATAACACTTTTAAGGTGTTTTTCTGTAACCTTCACATTTTTGCTGGTGGGGATCTTTCTTTGGCATGTGCTGAAGTTCTTAAGTATTGCTTGTTCTGTTCTATTTTAAGCTCTTCTTGCAAGATACTTATGACTTGACTGTTCTGTTTTGTTCTTTTGTTCTCTCTTTAAAACAAAAGTTGGGGTTTGGGAAGTCATTGCTTAAATTTACTGAATGAATCCAACAGGCATGCCTAAGTGGATTTACTTGATGCTTAAGCCCCATAACCGTCTTTGTTGCATCTAGACATTCTTCCTTCCAGGCCATGCACAGCCCAATAGGAATAGCAATAATTGTATTCAAGAGTCTGACTCCCTGCAGAATTAAAAATGCTGTTTTTGAATGGTATAAAGAAGCTGTTTTAGAGAGAGATGCTTTTCACGGCTGAAAAACTGTCTTGAGGTGTATCAAGGGCTGGGTATGTGTGAATGTGCAGCTAGTTTATGACATATTATTAGGCAAGGTAAACTCTCTTTCATTTGGCAAGAGGCTGCTCATCAAGGAGATACCTGCGTTGGAGGGGTCCTTGGTGCTCTCTGAGCTTGCTTGTTTTCTTGCTAACTAGGTAACATCATCAGTGCTAGTAAGGAGTGCTGTTGGATGTCAGTTTATATTCTGGTGACTTGCCTGTCTGTGTGGGTGTGGGTCGTCTTAGAGATTCTTTGGTTGGGCTGTTTACTGATGGCTCTTTGGCAGTTTCTTGACTGGGGTATTGTTTACTTGATTATTGGTCTGAAGTTAACCTTGGAGTTAATCTATGCTGATTACAGGTGGAGAGGTGCTGGAGCCTTTTTTCTTCTCTTTTGGGCTGGCTGATTGTCTCTTGCATTTCTCATCTTCAGTAACTTTAAGATGGGTGGACTTTAATTCTCAGAATTCCGGGAACATGCTGGCTGAAGTTGAGAAACATTAATATACACCTTTTCTCCACTTGACAAAATGTTTGGAAGAAAGGAGAGAAATTTTGATTTGCTCTCTGCCACCCAACTTCCTGTAAGGTGTTGTTTTCTTCAGATGGAACTCTTGACAGTGTAAAGCAAATGTCAGGGACATTTCCAGGGGATAATCAGCCAATGTGGGGAAGGGTATAGCATTGAATGGTGGTTCCTTTGTTTCATAGGAAACTCTACTGGACAGATGGAGACAGCATCAATGTCGCCAACATGGATGGAAGCAACCGCAGCCTTCTCTTCACAAACCAAAAAGGGCCTGTTGGTATGGAAGTCGTTTGCATCGTTTCTGTAGTAGCATCATTATGTGAAATGATGATAAAATTCATGGAAATGATACAATTTGCATCATGTCCATAATGTCAGTGCAGGTGTCTGGTTTATACAATCAGAAGTGACAGATTGCTCCTTCCTCCAATTGGTCTGTTACTTTTTAAGGCCACCCATGACAAGGGTTTAGGTACAACCTTCCCTTGCTGCTTATTCTTTTGAGTCTATGGTAAAATAATAATAATAATTTTTTTTAATGTTAGGGCTCTCCATTGACTACAAAGAAAACAAGCTGTACTGGATAAGCTCTGGCAATGGCACCATCAATAGATGCAACTTCAATGGCAGTGGTTTGGAGGTGTTGGAGACTATGAAAAACCAGCTACGCAAAGCCACATCATTGGCTATAATGGGTAAGAGACAGTGGACAATGTATGGGTTTTTTTCCATGCTGCGATTTCCATGGAGAGTAGATCTTACATATTTCTCATTTCTGTGGGCTCATTTACATAGAACCTTTTTGTGACTTATAGTAGAGATTTCATTTCCTAAAGTTTTGCTTTTGTTTCAAAAACATTGTGGTCTTCTGTATTCAGAATTTACTACATTATTTTCCAAAAGGTATATTGAGGCTGTGATTTCCATAATTAAATCTCCATGATAGTTTTTATCATAATACTCAGTTGAAAGCATCTATATCTAAGATGTACTGCGTTAGTATTCATATAACTTATTTGGGGACTATATTCTTCAGTCTATTTTACCATTGCTAAAAATGTATTTTACAAAGAGTTAAAGTCTTAAAATAAACTGATGCTACAAAAGTTAAATTCCTTCCTTTTAATATCTAAGCACAACTTAGCATGATTGTTAAAGCTTTTAACAGTGCTTTTTATATAATATACCTGTATTTTATAGCGGCATATGTGGAAACACATCTTTAATCTTTTTGTTAATTTACATACACAGGTGTGACAATAGATCTTTTCCTGTCTAATACCAGAACCATAAAACCACCAAGCTAATGCTACAGCAGTTTTGGGAAACTGATATTTAACTATCTTAGTTTAACTAAGTTTACCTGCTGGTCTACATATATACTAAATGAAATAACCAAAAATTAGATGTGGCATTTCTGATCCTCAAGATTTTCAGCTCCAGCCAGCATAGCCCATGTTTAAATTAAAATAAGTAGCTTGCTGGTTTGGAACAAAATTCATCTAGTTCAGTATTACAAGGTTGGAGTGCTTGAATGCATTGCATTTGATGGATAGAAATCAAATGAAAAGCATCTTAACGAAGAAGCATACTTTTTAAAATTAATTATTTTTTAATATAGGTTAAGAAAATTTCAGCAAGTGTTACAGAGTACAGTTACTCCTTATTTAATGACCACTCGTTCAGCAACTGTTCGAAGTTATAATTGTGTTGAACAAGGGAGACTTACAACCGGTCCTTGTACAGTCGCATTATGTCCATAGTCACATGATTGTAATTTAGATGCTTGGCAACCAGCTCACAATTGTGAGGTTACAGCATCCTGCAGTCATATGATTACCATCTGTGATGTTTACTACCAGTATCCAACAAACAGAGTAAATGGCGAAGCCAGCAGGTGGCAAGATCATGTGACTGTAGGATACTGCAACTGCACGGGGTTTGCCTAACAATAACTAGGAGTGCCAGAGCTGCCATCCTAAGTCAGTGCAGCCACACAACATTGCACTTTACAACTGTGATGCTTAGTGACAAAACATTTGGGCCCAATTACCATTGGTAAGTGAGGACTACTGTATGTTAAATATACCTCCCCACTCGTTTTAGCCACTCGTTCCAGCTGATTACTGGTGGTTCTTGGGTTACAGCCATTTGTTTAATGACTGTTCAAAGTTATCATGGTGATGCATGAATGCACTTACAATAGGCCCTTATAGCTCTGGCCAATGCATCATCTCTTCAGTCACATAATCACAATCTGCTCACTGTGTGCCCAGTTTGCAATTATCATGTTGTTGCAAGCACAGTGATCATAATTTCCAACATTCTTTCAGCTTCCCACAAGCAAAGTCAATGGGGAAGCCAGCAGGAAATCAGAAGTCACAGTCATGTGAGGTTCTTGCTTGACAACCTGGGTTGTCTTCAATTAATGATGGCAACCAGTACTGCCAAGGTTGCCATTGCTAAGCACCCCAGTCATGTGACATCACACTATATGACCTTGTTGTTTAACAACAGCAATTCCAGTTCAGATTGCTGTCTTAAGCCAAACCTGTAACTTTCTTTTGATTAATCAACTAGAATCTTTGTAATCGACTAAAATCTTTCATCGTTTTTCAGTCTTCTGGCCAAGGTATAATTATTCCACACCCCATTCTTCTTGCCATCTCACTTTCTTCCCTAAGATCATATTGGTAAAATGGGAACAATATATCACTTGTTTACTGGATTTCTAAAATTGTGAAAAGAATTGCAGTATCAGTAATAATAACTTACATGTCTAAGTTTATCAAGTGGGGAGCAAACTGCATTCTTTTCAATTGTGAGTTCCCTCATGGCATGTGTACGCTTCCCCTTTCTCACTTAGGTGATAAATTGTGGTGGGCTGACCAGGCCTCTGAAAAAATGGGCACCTGCAACAAGAAAGATGGATCGGAGGCAGTCGTGTTGCGTAACAGCACCACTCTTGTAATGCACATGAAAATCTATGATGAGATCATCCAACAACAGGGTGAGTGTGGAGGGCTCTTGAAGTACTGATGCCGGGCAGCTCTGCTTGGTACAAGAGGAGAGACTGAAGAAGTAGGTTGCAAGGAAGCATAATGGAGACTCATGAGTTTCCTAGGTCAGGCAGCACACAAAAAAAATTGTGTGAACTTAAGTCCACATAATCTGCCTGCCCAATCCTAGGAAGTCTAGTTTTGAATTGGTGGCATTTTGACCATTTAGACCAAATAGAAATAGAAATAGAATAACAGAGTTGGAAGGGACCTTGGAGGTTTTCTAGTCCAACCCCCTGCTTAGGGTCACCACACTTTTTGAGGGTCATTGTACCACTGCCCATAACCTTGCATGTCCTTGTGGGATGGTGTGTACTTCCCAAAGGTTTGGTTCAAATCTGGTAACATCACCAAATCTTGCAAAACTCTTGGCAGTCTCAAAGGACTCATGATGTTTAGCATTTTCAATTGAAATACAAAATTTAGTTATGGTGTGAGAAGGTGTTGGCTTTTTAAAATCAACTAATTGGTTCGTTTTGGAGGGAGAGGGTGTCATGTGGGGAAATTTCAGAATTGTTCATGCCTGGAGAAATCTATTTGCCTTCTTTGATTTTTGTTTGGCTGTAAATTATCATATATGTGGTCATCTGATTGCAAAATAAAATCTGGACTTTGATATTGTGTGGATCTGGTAATTGTGCCCTTTTAACTTTGCTGTAATTATGGTTTCAGGTGTCAACCCTTGCAGTGTGAACAATGGTGAATGCTCACAACTCTGCCTTCCTACATCAGACACTACTCGTTCCTGCATGTGTACAGCTGGCTACAGCCTGAAGAGCGAGCAGCAATCCTGCGAAGGTGAACAATTATAAGGGGAGGTTCTGTCTGATGTGACCTGCAGGCATTGTTCTCCATTCCTGGAACTTGGCTAGTTTGCCTGTATGAATCTTGCAAGGCAACTCCCTCTGCTGCCTGTGGAATTTGCAAAGTTTTCTCACTAAGGCTTCTAATGAGCTTCCCATGGTGTTATCCATATATCGTGAGATGATAAAGTTGACCTTAATTGCATATGTTCTTAATGGGAAGTTGCAGGCAGTCCTGGCTTTCTTTACCTTCAAGAAATGTGTTTCTAAATATATCTTCTGTCTTCTTCACACATTCATTTTTCATGTAGACTAGATGAGGGGAAGAAAAACACTGGTGTCACCTAAAATAGATAAAGTGGGATGCAGCCCTAAGATGTGAAGGAGAAAAAAATATAGAATTGCAGGACTAAAAATGATAGGATACAATCCTTGACAATTTCCCCTCCTATTTTCAGGATATAGCAATTAATCTTTGCACTCATCCAAAGAAAGGCATATTCTAGAAGGGATATTCAGAAAGCCCATTTATATATAAGATTCATCTTTCTACTCTCCCTTCTCTGGGAGGCACTCTAAAAAGGTCCTATCCTCATCATGACCTCATAATTTTGGTGGCAGGGAATGTGATATGACACTAGAAAGGAATACCTACTATCATTACTACTATAATACTATTTGTACAGACCAACATTGATCGTACAAAGTTAATAGTTTAGTTCCTGTTGAGGAATTCCTGGCAGCTGTTTAGTGCTTCCTTTCAAAGGGAAAACAGAGTCCAGCTAAAAAATAAACTGTTTCCTCCATATTTCAATCAATATTGACTTTGCTTATCATTTTAAGTAATAATTGACTGGAAACAGTTAGGTGAACTAAAGATGATAATTATGTTTTATTGTTTCCATATTCTAACTTTCAACAAACTAAAACCTAGTTTCTCTTCACTAATTTTGTTTCAGTTCTGTTCACATGCATATATTCTATACATTCACATAGATCAGAGCTAAAATCGTAGAGTTAAAATGAAGGTTTGTGTCCATTGCATTTTGTAAAAACAACAAAACCCCACAAAATACTGGGCCAATTGTTTTATGGGGAAGTGGTGGACAGAATGGTACAATTAAGGGGAAAAATAAAATACTTAAGTTCTACAAAACTCAGAGCATTAATTTTGCTTCTTAGAGATTTATTGAAATGTCCCAAAATCTTGGCTCTTGCTAACCCCACAGCTTTAAGATAGGATGAAAAATCATAGCATACTCTCCAGATTGAAAATAATTTCTCTACCAGACTGTAGAAGAAAGCAGACCCTGAAAGTCTGAAAAACAAATGCTATATTCAAGAAGCTTGAAACAGGCCTTGGTCACTTCTTGATTGTAACAAAAATTTGTGTGGGTTGTCTTTTCACAACCCCAGCTGTTGTTAAGGATTGTTGTCATTAATGAAATATTGCCTATTTCACTTTTTTCCAGCCTATTGGCAGGAACTCAGGGAATTATAGAGCAAAACAACTTGGACAGATCCAAGTTAGAGAAGAATTGTTTTAGTCTGGAATTCTCCTGGCAGGCTTTTAGGCCAGCTCTGTGGACTGAAATTCTTTTGAGATTAGATGCTCAGAATAGAACCTGAGACTATTTGCATATAAAGGTTTCTATTCTATACATACTTCCTTGTACCTCTTTATTCTTCTGATAAACTTTTTAAGCTTGTGACTGTTTCCTTTTTCCATGCAGGTGTTGGCTCTTTCCTCCTCTACTCGGTACATGAGGGCATCCGTGGCATCCCATTGGATCCCAATGACAAGTCTGATGCACTGGTGCCAGTCTCTGGGACTTCACTGGCTGTCGGCATTGATTTCCATGCTGGTAGGTGGCAAATATCTGCAATGGGTTAGCCCTCTTGGGACTCTCAGTTGGAGAAGGATAAAGGAACAGCCCTCTGAAGAAAAAGCTGCATTGATGGAAGACATTATAGCTGATGGAGAAATTGGGCTAATTGCAATTCTTAGTCTTGATTTTCTGTGAAGAGATGATGGTTAATATGATGGGTTGTCAAAAAAAAAACCACAACAGAGTATAACTATTGAGGTATCAGAGTATACAATGTATTCTGTATCCTCATATTAGAGAAAAATCAAGTGACAAAACTCGTGAGGAAATCGGAGATCACCATAATTCATCTCATCTCTGGTTAAAAATGTCTTCAGTAACCAAACAAGTTATTTATATTTAAGAGATAAACCAAAACCGGCACAGTCTTAAAGCCAATCCTAAGTTACGGTTGATGCCAGAAACCCGTTTCCTTAGTGGAGAAGAAACAGTTGATATGGGCACAAACAGGTCAAGATTAACTTAATGCCCTTCTTCCACTAGCCATTTTGTTTTTAGCATTCACCTTTGAGCTTCTACTTGGAATCTATTCTAAATCACTATCCAGGAGTCAGTTTGCTGTTACACAGTACATTTCCAAAGTAATGACAAAAACAGATGTGAACAAACTCTGTGCTTCGTTCACTTTAATTCGGGAAAGAACACATATTGAACAAAAGAAATTTAGTGCATTTTACAAAAATAGCAATAGCACTTAGACTTATATACCGCTTTACAGTGCTTTACAGCCCTCTCTAAGTGGTTCACAGAGTCAGCATATTGCCCCCAACAATCTGGGTCCTCATTTTACCCACCTCGGAAGGAGGGAAGGCTGAGTCAACCTTGAAATGGTAAATGTATGCAAAAAGAAAAAGAACTATTTTGAGAGATTTGTTTTTTTGATGAGGACAAAGTCTTAGCCTTGAAACAACTACGGTATACTTACAAAGAACCGTGTATTAAGCAAAGATTAGTTATTAAGTGTGTCTCATGCTCCAAAGTATTCTTAGAATGATATGCATAATACTAATCAATACTGCAGCTACTTAGATAAATTATCAGTGTACATTGTACCAGAATTTAACAATAGGATTAAAGTTTAACTTCTTCAAGTCTGGGATTGTGCACTTTCCTCAAGATGTTTTGTTTATGGTCTCTGTGGCTAAAGGTGTTAGAGGCCCACTCAAGCTGCTACTCTGCCTTTACTGATTTGAATGTACTGTCAGGTGCTGAAAAGAAATGGGTTTGGGGAACCCAGGAACTGATTTGGGGGATTATCAGGTGACTCAAATAATAGTTGCTCATTGCATAGAATAGCAATAGCAATAGCACTTAGATTTATATACCGCTTCATAGTGCTTTACAGCACTCTAAGCGGTTTACAAAGTCAGCATATTGCCCTCAACAATCTGGGTCCTCATTTTACCGACCTCGGAAGGATGGAAGGCTGAGTCAACCTTGAGCCTGGTGAGATTCGAACTGCCAAACTGCTGGCAGCCGGTGATCAGCAGAAGTAGCCTGCAGTACTGCACTCTAACCACTGCGCCACCGTGGCTCTTAATCACACCAAGCCTCCTCTTTCAATCTCCCATATGCATTTTTCTCTCCTTCAGATAATGACACAATCTATTGGGTGGACATGGGTATGAGCACAATCAGTCGAGCCAAACGGGACCAGACCTGGCGAGAGGATGTCGTGACCAACGGCATTGGCCGAGTGGAAGGGATTGCCGTGGACTGGATTGCAGGTGTGGCTGCGTAGATGAGCAACTGAGTGTGGGAAGGAAACCCTCCTCCTCACGAGAAACAAAGGAAGGAGCAATCCATTAAGTCCTAACCTTGTATCTCTTTCCCTCCAGGAAACATCTATTGGACAGACCAGGGCTTTGATGTCATTGAAGTCGCCAGGCTCAATGGTTCATTCCGCTATGTAGTGATTTCACAAGGATTGGATAAGCCACGTGCCATTACGGTACACCCAGAGAAAGGGTAAGATTCCTTTACATTGAGCGCAGTTTCTTAGACTGGTCATAATAGGAACAGGTTGGGAGCGTATTTGAGGAATTTGAACGATGATGGATTGGAACTGGGGAAAGGCAAGACTCCCAGTTTTGGGAATGTTTTAAAGGCCATCCAATTGGAAAAGGCTATTCCTAGACCTTGCACGGATATTGGATTGACTTTTTGCTTTATTCCTTTTTTTTTTTTTTGCTACCATTAAAAATTGCAAAGTAGTAGCAACTGTGGCTGAACACATGATATGTTAACTGTTCTGGCGCTGTCTGTGTCCACTCTTTCAGATACCTTTTTTGGACAGAGTGGGGCCAATACCCTCGCATTGAACGTTCTCGGCTGGATGGAACAGAGCGCGTGGTCCTCATCAACACCAGCATCAGCTGGCCCAACGGGATTTCTGTTGATTATGAAGTAAGGTCCTGAAACTGTGGGCGTTAGACACAATGATGCCTGTCTGTCCAACCAAAAATCATAGTTGAGAAATGAACTTTGAGTGGCACATTTAGCATCTTAGGAATGCCTTGCCCCATTGTACCCTTAGAATAACAGCAAATAAATAGGATTATGTGCTTTAACGCAGAAACATAATTCAGTCGTAAGTTAAAATTCATACACAATAATTCTGAATTATGCAATCCAGCAAAATCCAATTTTGTGCAAAGCATTTGTTTGTTGCTGAAGGCATTATCTAGCCTGGTAATGAAATGTTCGGAAACCAACCCACAAGCTCAGAGAACGAACCTTTACCCTCATCCTACACCTGATATTCACCACTATTGTCAAGCATTTGTTTGTGTTAAGAAAAGGAACCTAGCAATGTCACCTGCTGAGTTGGAGTCCTGCTCAGTTCTGCCTCAACTTCTGATCTTTCACAACTTTAAACAACTTCCATCCCACTGGAGTAACAGCAGTTCACATGTCCATTAATTTCCTTGCTGGGATATGATTTGAGCTGAGAGTAGGGGAAATGATACACGGTTGGGAACTGGTTGCCTGCATTTTACATTCACTTTGGTATCCTCGGTTATGTTATATCATTTGCAAGATGGATTGTCATCTGGATTTCTTTTTAGGATGGGAAGCTTTACTGGTGTGATGCCCGGACAGATAAGATTGAACGCATAGACCTAGAGACCGGTGATAAGAGAGAGGTTGTCCTATCCAGTAACAACATGGATATGTTCTCAGTATCTGTCTTTGAGGATTATGTCTACTGGAGTGACAGGTTTGTGCCTCAGTGCTGTGGGTCATGTCTGGAAGTGTTTTGCAAGCAACTGCATTTCTTCCATGTTTAGATGGAACTAGGTTCATTGTTACATCTTTCTCAAACCCCTTCCATGCAAACCTATTCGGTCTTTTGAAGGGGAAATATGCTGAGTTTTACAGATATACATGTGCATGTGTCCAGTTTTAGATCTGTTAATTGAGGTGAAGTATGGATGGGTACCCATAATATTTGTGTGTAAGATAATTAATATATCAGAATGCATGCCCATTTAAGCATATGTATGAACTGAAGATTTGTGTCACAGTGTTGTAAACAATAGTTTCCTCATTGTGTTTTGCTATGTAAGAGCTATGCTGGCAGAGTAGAATATCTCATAGTTGCATGCTTAACTGTGCCTCCGTCTAGGACTCATGCAAATGGATCCATTAAGAGGGGCAGCAAGGACAATGCATCAGAAATTGTGTCTCTACGCACAGGAATAGGAGTGCAGCTGAAGGACATCAAGGTGTTCAACAGAGCCAGGCAAAAGGGTATGTGAAGAATCCTTGCACACACAAGGGATTGTGTGGCAGTATAGGCAATGAAGGTGGAATTCGTTACCTGAGTTAAAACCACCTGAGACTTAGAAACAGGTTGTAAACCAACCTAATGCTGGCTAATTTTTCTTGTATCCCTTTTCTACAGGTACCAATGTGTGCGCGCTGAATAACGGCGACTGTCAGCAATTGTGTCTGTATCGAGGAGGAGGTCAGCGGACCTGTGCCTGTGCCCACGGAATGCTCTCGGAGGACAGTGTAAGCTGCCGTGACTACGATGGGTACCTGCTCTATTCAGAACGGACCATTCTCAAAAGTATCCACTTATCCGATGAGAACAATCTCAACGCGCCCATTAAGCCATTTGAAGACAGCGAGCACATGAAAAACGTCATTGCCTTGGCCTTTGATTACCGCTATGGCAGCAAGGGCAGCAACCGCATCTTCTACAGTGACATTCACTTTGGCAACATCCAGCAAATCAATGATGATGGAACTGGGCGAAGGACTATAGTTGAAAGTAAGTTACTTTGGATGTTCCCTCCTACCCTTTTTATTTTCTGGCTGCTTCCACCAAAGCGGCAATCCGATTGGAGGAAAGCTCCAGAAATAAATGTGTCACTACAAAGAGAAACTCTCAGAACAGCAATTACAGGGGAAGATTATTTTTGTGTGGGTTGCGGGATCTGCAGGATTAGGGAGCCTCATATTTCCAGTGCTGTGGCGCTGAAGCAGATCACTTTTATTAAAAGCCAAAATTCCAGGATATTAAATGACTATTGTAAGTCTCTGCATTCAGGAGAATTTATAAAGGCTAGCTCACTAGATTTTCTTTCAGTAGTTGGAATGTTTCCTGAAATAGGTATATTTGAGAATATAGTTGTGCAACTTTCCTTCTGATTGATGGAATTTCTGTCCAGCTTCTGTTCACTTTGGGCTTCGCCGAAATTGGTGCATCCTCCACATCGGTTCACTAACAGGAGGGAGAAGCTGCTGCAGTTCAGCCGTAGGAAGACAGTAGGATGAATGAAGTGGTCATTCATCAGGAACAGCTGATCTCAGATAATTAATGTCCAAAGCAAATATGTATGCTTGGTGTAGATACGGAGTGAAACATGGCTGTTTTGTTTTGGATAAAGACCACAATGAGATTTGTGTTTTGGGGGTAAGGGAAGAACAGGAAAAGCCAGGAAAACAGCAGATCAGGGAAAATCTGGGAGTTGGGCCAGTGGGTATGCAACTTAGGGATACTAGCAGTGATGTAGTTAAGAGGAGAGAAAGAAAGGGCTAAAAAGAACAGGGGTTAGTGGGCCAGTGGAATATTCCACTCTGGCAGCTGTTTAGGACAGCAGTTCTCAACCTGTGGGTTGCGACCCCTTTGGGGGTCGAACGACCCTTTCACAGGGGTCGCCTAAGCGCGCGCTAGCCCGCCATCTTGGTGCCATGCCCCCTTTGTCACCTCATCGCGTGCAGGGAGGGGGCAGGGCGGGGGTGGTGGGGTCGCCTAAGCGCACGCTAGCCAACCATCTTGGTAACTGGCAATGCGCACGTGTGGGTCACGGCATTAGGAAGGTTGAGAACCACTGGTTTAGGAGAAAGGGGAGAGAAGTGGCAACTCTCATCAGCCTTGCCTTAGCTGCCTTATAAAATCACCCCAGGATGATCCCTGTGGGTTTTGTTGTGGCCTAAACAAATATATTCCCAGTTTTGTCTTTCCTGAAACACAGCCTATCTAGTACTTCTGGAATGTAGTGTGTTGTTCATGAAGACTCTAGTGTAGCACACAACTGTAAATGGATTACATCACTCCACTGTCAGGGACATTTCATGAGGCAAAAACTTGGCCACAGCTTGTTTTGGCTTCATTTGTATCAATATCCTAGCTGATGTGTCTTAATGATTTGTTCAAAATTCAGAAAAAAACAATCCATATATCGAGGTTGAAGTATACAGTACACCTGTAATTTGTCTCAGCCGTAAAGTAAGTTTGTTTTCCCTCCTCTGGTGTTTATCACTAACAATAGGCTGCAGGCTAGTCTGTTGAATTAAAGGTTTCTTTAATTCTGCCCTTTTGACAAAAGTTCCAATCTTATTCTCATCTGAATTAAATTAGTGGATGATACGCAGATCTAGATACTTTGACCTGGAAGTTGGAGAGAAGGTGTACACATTCTTTAATTCATTATGTGGATTACATTCTGATTTCTTACTGAATATGCAAAAATTCCTTATACGGTCTCTTCTAAAAATGTGCAGTGTCTATCACCATAGAAACCACTGCAACATTTTCAAAAAAAACAATGGAATGTGTGAATAAAATATGACCTTCTTCTAAAGTCCCCCGCACAGGGAACAGTTATTACCTGGAGGAGGAGCTGAGTGGTGAAGCCTCCTATCTCTTTTGATGTTTTAGTCTGTTAGGAGGGAAGAAAGCAGGGGTGAAATCCAGCAGGTTCTGACAGGTTCTGGAGAACCGGTAGTGGAAATTTTGAGTAGTTTGGAGAACCGGCAAATACCACCTCTGGCTGGCCCCAGGAGTAGGGTGGGAATGGAGATTTTGCAGTATCCTTCCCCTGCCATGCCCACCAAGCCACGCCCACAGAACTGGTAGGGAAAAATTTTGAATTTCATCCCTGGAAGAAAGCATATCTATACTTTTGGGGGGATTTTGACAGCTGTTATAAATCAGACTGCTCTTGACTATGTGTTGCCAAATAAGTTTCCATTAGGGAAAAGAATTAAACGGTATAGCGATACTTTCTTGTCTCCAGGAACATTTAGACACTGCAAGAGGCATAGAATTATTTCCATTCCGTATCTCCTCCAGATGACATTTGTTGTAACACAATGTATGACATGTTGTTATCATGCAATGCTATGTTTTGCTTTGTTCTCCTATCATTGGCTGGAGCAGAGAAAGGTACCGGAAGAGTAACAATGTCCCGCAACAGTTCTTTCATTTGTGACATCTGGTTTCATCTTTAGAACAGACACTGAGCTGACAATAAGATAACTTGGGCTCTTTTACAAGGAAAAGCTTTTCAGCATTCAGACAATACACTGATTCCTAACTTCCTGTATTTGAGCAGAAAAGAATTCCATTCATATTCATCAAACATGTTTTTTGTGTGTTCTGTTCTTCTGTTTGCCTTTCCAAACTCTATGAAGTCAATGGCTGTAGAAGTAGGGGGGACTTTATGAAGTAACTCTCTTCCATATGTAATCAAAAAGGATATAATATGCAGAGAAGAAGCAACAACCAAGAATTAGTTTCTAGTATGCATCTTTATGTAATTATACATGATTTGAAAATATGATGGTGATGATGATGATAATGATATAATTGTTATCTATAACAAGCTTTCCAAAATCAGTATTAGGACGGCCCTTCAAAGTCATACAATATGTGCAAACTTTTTTAGTTTCCCAGAACTTTTCAAGACATAACATAGAAGTGGAAGAGTAAGCTCTTCACCAGTATTTACAACCATAGCAAAGGTTTGAATTGTAAGATGTAATTTTCATAATTAAATTATTGTAAAAATGTTAACATACAGTAGTTCTGAACATGAATACTTGCTCCCAATTCCCACTTTTCCTGTTTAATATTTATTAGTTCCTCCTAAAGCTATTAACACATAGCTCTGCTAGTAATTACAAGCTTTTAAGTTAACTCTTCTAGTTATGTATCTATGGCCCTATTAATTTCAATTACTTCAGCACACAACATTTGCTCCATAGTCTATGGGAGAAAGCAGAATCCTATTTCAATGCTAGACAAGTTACAATATGGCTCAGGTTCTTCCTGAGCTAAAATGTCCGTATGAGGCCTAAATGGGAAAACCTTTCTGTAAAATTGAAGTTTTTTTAAAAAAATATTAAGTAAGTTCTCACTGTCATACAGGAGGACAGCAGATTAGGCAGTGTCCCTTAGCTGAATATCAGGTGGTTAATACTTTGCTTCTGCAAGTAAACTACTGTACAACTGATAACTGCAGTGGTCAACGGCCAAACACTGAAAACCCTTCTTGATACAGATGCATCTGTATTTTAATCCAGTGTAATTTTATTTTCCCAAGGTACCTCTCTCAAGAGAACAGATGTGTATTTTAGGAACTCGTGGTAAATCCAGGCCTTATGATTGTAGCTAAGGTCCCAGTGGAAGTTGGGGAGGGAGTAGGGGGAGGAACGAGCCTTTTTCTCTGGGTAGGATAACCTCTGAATTGCCTTATGACATTATCCTGGGACAAGACTTTCCCAGTTTGAGGGGGTTCTTGGACACAGCATCTGCTTTTATTGCTCAAACATGATTCCAGACCCAATGACTGTGGAATGAACTACCTGATCCCCAGGGAATTCTGAATGAGATTCTTGGGAAGACTAGGAAGTTCAACACCCAAAATTAAAAAGACGAGCAGACTCTGTATATAAAGAGCAACTCGGGGAAAGGAATAGAATCTGAGTGGAATCTCTCTTGAAAATATGGGCGAACCCTAGGCATCTGATTCCCTTCCACAGAATATATATTCCAAACTGAAGAGTCTTTTGACAGGGAAAAGATGATCACCTAGAATGACATGCTGTAAGAATCCAGTAAACATAGTCCTAGATTACAGTGATTTTCTTGGAACGCAGATCACTAATGAGAATCAGTCATACCATATTCTGGCATTAGTATACATATATCCATATTGGTTGTGTCTTTTTGTGGCCAGGAATATATGCCGATTCTTGTCAGTTTGGGGCATTTGTGTTGAATGCCAAATGTTGAATTTCCTCAAAGGTGTGAAGAAAGCTCCATTGGTCCTTCTACCTGTTTAATTGTATCTTCTGTAAAATAGTTGTGGGCATACCAGACTCGTTAGAAAACGATCATTGGAGTATTAGGATTATTCCTATGTTGTGCAATTATGCCAGATTCTTCAGGAGTTTGCCCTCAGGATGGTTACCAGGTAGATAATAAGCCTTGGTGGAACTATTCTTCAGGGTTGAATCCCTAATAAAATACACACTAAAGTAAAAGATTTCACTAGGCAAACCTCTGCTTTGTTAGATCAACTGTACTGAGGGGAAAAGCGTTCAAAATCTGATTTGATTGATTGTGGTTACTAGCCTGAAGGCAATATCAGAAAAGATAAGAAAGAGGCTCAGAAAAATGAGTTGAGTGTCTCAGAACAAGAATAAAGAAAGGACGGCTGAGAAGCAGAGTAAATTAAGCAATAAGTATCTTTCTGAGTTCAAATTATATGAGGAATTAGAAATCAAAACTTTCCCTTACCACTCCTAGACTGGTAGTATGCTGGAAGGATTCAACCAAATGAACGTTTGAGGAATGTGTCAGAGCCTCCCATTCTTATTGTCTATGGAGATTCTCAATCTTAAATAACAATCCCGTTCTTATTGGTTTATTGGAAAATTCCAAAGTCCCCTGTTTTCTTTTGAGTTGCTGTATGCCTAACAAGTCAGATTACTGTTTCAGATGGTATGGGGAACTTGGGAGGGAAGCCCAAGCCACTTTCAAGCAATGTAAGTTATATATGTGTATAAGGATAGTGTTAGACTAGACGTGAGAGCTGGCTTTAGAGAACATTCAGCAAATCTATTTAAAAAGTGTATCATGGGTAGCATACTAAGCTCAAGCTGAATTTGTTAAATAGGTGAAAGAAAAAGAAAAAAAACCAGTAATCAGTTTACTGCTTCATACACAGATAGGCATTTCGTGCTAAAAACCTTCCAGATAAATTATGTGATTTGACAACTTTGGCATTTCCATCCTTCCGAGGTCGGTAAAAGGACTCGGATTGTTGGGGGCAATATGTTGACTCTGTAAACCGCTTAGGGCTGTAAAGCACTGTGAAGTGGTATATAAGTTTAAGTGTTATTGCTATTGCTATTTGTAAATGTTTGTTAATACAAGTCTTTTTGCCATACACATGTTTACAGAAAAACAGTCCAGTTGAACAGAAGCAGAGAATGTTAATTTTTCATCTTTTCCAACATTTTCCTATTCCTGAACATTATAAGGAGGATTTAAAGAACAAAATTGGGCTTCATGCAGACTGCCTTGCACATTAATTCATCTGCTGTTTCCCAGAAAACTTTTATGTCAATATTATTCATAAATTAGTACTCAGGCCAACCAGTAATGTCAATTCACAGCCAGAGGTATTGCAACAACAAGCATTCAATATAAAACATAGTTCAAGTGGAAAAGATAATTTCAGAAGTTCAAGCTTGGGGGGAATTTTAGGCGAAGTATTTTCCAATTTAATTGAAAACTAGGCAGGAACTGGTATGCATTGTTCTTCCTTTTTCTTCTGCATACCACAGATAAAGCTTTTTAACATGATTAAAAAGAAAAATCAAGCTTAGTAACGGAATGAAATTATATTTTCATTAAATCCTTGTTACAAGCGAAACTATTTGCACTTAGTTTCATTAGAAATAAAAATGTAGGTCAAGTTTATTTTAAATAGTAATTATGAGTTGATTTTTTTAAATTAAAAGCGAGTAAGGAAATATGAGGCGTAGAAGTTTCTAAAAACTAAAAAGATGTGATGGTGAAAGGTTTGGGAACCCCCTACTGTGTGTGTTGCATTAAGTGGTTGCTAGGTGCTTTCAAGAATTATCTTTGGATAATTCTTTGGCTGTTTCTTCATCTTCCTGGTTACAAGCACAGAGTGACCCAGCTCCCTACCAGGCAAGTGGATTACTAAATATGAACACTGCCCACACATTAGTTCTAAGAGGTTTCTTTGAGGTATCAAAATTTAGACCAGGACATCGTGTTGTTTCTAGCAGCTCATGCATGTAACAAAATTTTGGGAATGTGCTGAGAAAGGCATGGTCATATTTCTCTTATTTTTTGTTGATTTCTCATGTTTCTTTCATAAGTTTGTCCTGTTCTGCTTCCAGCAAAAGGAATCCCCCTTCTTTTCTTGCGTATTGAGTTGTATGTATAAATTACGGCAATGATTTTAATGAGATTTAAAACCCTTCTCTGCTCGTGGGCATTTGTTGGCTGCCGGTAAGGAAGGAAATCAAGCTCGTACCCAGCGTGTCTCATTTGCTTTTTCAAACAGTGGCTTGGGGCCTACCAGGAGATGATAGATTCATTTCATTCGGAGATGAACCAATTAGTTTCCTTCTGTTTATTAACTTGAGGGAGGAGGGTTGTGATGCCCACATATCGGCATTCCTAGATGGGAAACTGCCAAGTGACTTGTCCAAGTGTTGTTTTTCCACCATTAATCAGTCGGTCCAGTGAAAGGAAACATGGAGGATGAATTTATTTCCAGATATGGGTGAACTACAGCACCTCTGTCATCTTTTGCCATTCTGACCTGCTAGGACACTGACTTTCAGCAACAGCTAGATGGCCACAGGTTCCCCATCCATGTTTGTTTGTTAGATTTACTTGCCACCCATCTCATTTCAAAGTGACTCGGAGGAGCTGACACCATTAAAAGCATCAAAACCATAAAAGATAAAAATATTTCTAAAACAATCAAAATAGAAACCAGAATCAAAATAAAATTATAGTTCAAAGATGGGGCAACAGGATGCATGAGAGGGAAAGTGAGATTGCCTTTTAATTCATCTATCACCTCCAGTGTGATGATCCCCTCTTGAGGCCCAAAGCTATCCGGCAGAGCCAGGTCTTCAGGTTTTTGCAGAAGGTCAGAAGGGTGGAAGGCAATCTCACCTCAAGAGGGCAAGATTTCCAAAGGGCAAGCTGGCACATGTGGGATGGGCCAGTCCCAGTGGGGTTGAGACGGTTTTCCAAATAACCTGGGCCCATGCCATGCAGGGCTTTAAAGGTAACAACCAACACCTTGAATTGCACTTGAAGCAAACTGGCAGCCAGTGCAGCTTGCGGAGCAGTGGTGTAATATGGGCCACTGTAGGGGTCCCCAAAACGGTTCCAACTACAGTAGAACCCCAGGTCACAAACGCTTCTGACCACAACCAAATCGGGTGCCGACGAAAAAATCCGCTAAATGTTTCACTCTGGTCACAAACACATCCTCAGGTGGCGATCAAACACAGCTGCAGCAATTTCCCCTTCCGCACAATTTTTTTTGTACGCGCATGCACAGTCAGTCTTGCTTCCGGTCACGACCAAATCAGGTTGCGACCGAAGTCCTGGAACAGATTACGGTCGTGACCGGAGGTTCCACTGTATAATGAAAGGTAGTAAGATTTTTGGCCCCTGAATTAGATTTGGGGGTCAGTCAGTTAATAGGAGTGACTTAGAATAACTTTGTCATTTTGAATGTACCCTAATCAGCATACATTAAAATGAAATGTTGTTGCATACAGCTCTCAAAGACCATTACTACAGAGTCATTTGGCCTTGAACTGAGAAGCAGTGTGTTAACTGGGCCAGCGCTGTGGTTTGAAGGGATATGGTGGGTACACTTTGGTTAAGGATGCATGGCCGGCTTAGGGTATCTGTGAAATGTGGAGAGAGGTACAGGTATTGCATGCTGAAGGAGCCATCCCCATAAGGCCTTTGACTACAATAATACAAGGAAAAGGCCTAGCAGTTATACAATCCTTTTCTTGAGGCATTTTTCAATTACCAGAGGTAAATGAGAGGGGGGAAATTCTCCTTGGTTTGTTACAAATTAGAGTGCTCAGTTAAGAAACACCAAAGAGGCACAAAGAAATTCATGGCAATTTTCAAATTGCTTTTTTTTCAAAAAATTTCAGATAAGATCAATAATTTGTTTACTAATTTTTTTTTAGTAAATCAATAAAAGGCAAGTTCTGTCAAGTTCTGTTTGTGGCAGCTGATTTAGTAAATAAATTGTCAGAACAAAAGCCATATTAAAGTGGCCAGAATTTGTTTTGAGGATTGACTAAGCCCCAGAATAATGTCATATATTCAACCTCTTGATGTATGTTGTCTATAATGTCAAGAGCGCTATGCATTTTCTTGTAAAATACATATACAGTATAAGATGTATATAAAGGATACATATATATTTCTTTATGTGTTTATTAATCAGTGCAGTGGGCTCTCTAAATCGTTAACAAGGAGATAAAACTAGCTAGTTTTTACCACACTTCCCTCCTTCATCAAAATCTCTGGAATCTATCCTGTTATCAATTTAGGGTATTCTGTGCTCTACATTTTGAGATGCATTGAAAATTGCTTATCAAGATAGCTTTATTTTCTCTGCTCCTTTTGAAGAATGAGGGAAAACAGATATAAATCTATGATGGTATTTCAACCCCCACATTTATTTTAGATGAAAGACAGAAAAAAGCAGCAACAAATAATCAGAATCCTCTCTGAGGACTCACAAGCATATAATTAGAATGGCATAGGTTTCTCATGATGGGGACAAAACTAAACCAGATTTTTGAACCAAGCAGCAGGGAAATGGGAGATCATTCTTCCCATTCGTTGAAATCAGGTAGGGTATCTTTCATGGTAGCAGACAATACAGATACAGGTAGTGCACAACTTACAACCACAATTGAGCCCAACATTTACGTTGTTAAGTGAGTTTCGCCCCATTTTACGATTTTTCTTGCCACCTTTGTTAAGTGAATCACTGCGGTTGTTAAATTAGTAACATGGGTGTTAAGTGAATCTGGTTTCCCCATTGACTTTGCATGTCAGAAGGTCGCAAAAGGGGATCACGTGACTCCAGGGCATTGGAACTGTCATAAATGTGAGTCAGTTGTCAAGCATCCAAATGTAAATCACGTGTCCGTGAGGATACTGCAACGGTCATAAGTGTGAAAAATGGTCATAAGTCATTTTGTTTCAGTGCCGCTGTAACTTCGAACGGTCACTAAATGAACTGTTGTAAGTCGAGGACTACCTGTAGTTCATTTCAAATGTTTTCTGTTTTGTTGGGTCAGTTGTACTGGGGAAAAGTGATGTTGACTGTGAGGCAATATCAGGACAAAATAAGAAAGGGGCTCAGAATAACGAGGAGTGGCTCAGAACAAGAATAAAGAAGTGAGAATTGGGAACCGGACATAGTAAATAACAAACACATCCCATTTTCCCTTTAACAGATGTTGGTTCTGTTGAGGGATTGGCTTATCACCGAGGCTGGGATGCCTTATACTGGACAAGCTACACTACCTCTACCATTACACGGCATACTGTGAACCAGACCCGTGTGGGAGCTTTTGAAAGAGAAACTGTGATCACCATGTCCGGAGATGACCATCCTCGAGCCTTCGTGCTGGATGAATGCCAGAAGTAAGTTCCAGTATCCCTTGGGTGACTGAAAAACAACACTTCAGAATCAATGCGGCTCATTCATATACTCATTCATTTCCTTGTTCATTTGATGATGATTATGTTTTTGTTCTTCATACTACTTTCTTGTAAGGATTTCACATCAGTGGACAGCCTTAAAATGACCTGAATCCATTAAAACAAGAATAAGCACCTTAACAGCATTGTTAACCAACCACCATGCTAAATATATTCACAAGTCCTATACCCTTCTTTAAAAAAAAAAAAAAATTCAACTCCTGAATTTTCCAAATAAAAGTTGCCACTATAGAGAGGTTATCTTTGTTGCGGAGAAAAATAATTAGAGGCGAAATGAATCTTGTTTCCATGCTCTCAATCCTCAAGAATAAGACCGGAGGCCAGGAAAGAATAAAAATAATGTATTTGCAAAACAAAAATAAGAACATCTAAGTCTGTGTCTACATGGTGAAGGAACAAAGAGAACAAAAAAAGAAAAATAACACATGCGCAGTACAGGTATCACATGAGAACTGCATATCAGTGTACAGTGTCATTTCAGAATAAGAGTCCAGCTGACAAATAAATATGAACGTAGTGACAATCTTTTCTGCTCCACACTTGTATAGCTAAAGAGCTCCTGAATTAGTCTTGCTTTGATAAGCTTAAGGCATGAAACATGTTTGGATTTAGCAATGAACAGTGTTATCTAAGCAATCCTTCAGCATATGCATTCCTTTCTCCTTGGGTCTCTAGATGAAATAGAAAATATTTCATTTCTGCTTAGCACCATACACTTGGATAAATTGTGGTTACTTTGGATTATGCATTACTGAAAACAAGCCATCTTCAAATTATAACTTACTGGTTTGCTCAGCCAATATATCTTAAGATGAATCAAAGTTTAGGTTTGAATATAATAAACTAATTAGCTAAAATTCAAATGGAATATTTACAGTTTCCCCTTTATAGCTATGCTAAAAGGGGTATAGGAATGGGATACATTAATTTGAGGCCTGTGTCTGTCACTAAATCATATATCTGAACTAGCCCACTGAATACATTTCAGGCCGTGAACTTTAAAGGCCATCATCATTATTTAAATAGTAATAGCAATAGCACTTAGACCAGCGGTTTTCAACCTGTGGGCCGCGACCCCTTTGGGGGTCGAACGACCATTTCACAGGGGTCGCCGCGTGCGTTAGCCCGCCATTTTGGTGCCACCGTCACTGCAGGGGTGAAAAGGTCCCGGTTCGGCCGTGCTGCGGGTCGCCGGACAGCTGGTAGCCTGGACGCCGCCATTTGAGTTCTTCTACCCTCTGCGCATGCGCAGAATGCTTTGCGCATGCGCAGAGGGTAAAAGAACCCAAATGGCAGCGTCTGGGTGAAGTCTCCTGCTTCCACGCTATCAGCTGTCCGGCGACCTGCAGGCAAGCCCGCTCCCGGCATTAGAAAGGTTGAGAACCACTGACTTAGACTTATATACTGCTCCATAGTGCTTTGCAGGACTCTGTGCGCAGTTTACAACATCAGGATATTGCCCCCAACAATCTGGTTCCTCATTTTACTGACCTCAAAAGGATGGGAGGCTGAGTTAACCTTGAGCCCCATCAGGATTGAACTCCTGACTGTAGGCAGAGTTAGCCTGCAATACTGCATTTTAATCACCACGCCACCAGGGCGCCTTAAAACTGAGTGAATATAAGTTAACAGCCGATTCTGCAGTTTAAAATTAAAATAAGTATAATCTCTGTTACAAACAGCCTTCATGAGCCTATCTGTCATGGTTTGGGATCAGATTCTAAATATTGCTCAGAGTATATGAAGCTGATTACAGCAATGAAGCCTAGATTAGTTGTGCTGTAGCATCATATATTGCCATAGCCAGATCCTTCTTCTCTAATAAGGATGCAGGGAATATACCAGCAACTGGAGATCCAGGAGAAACCACCTCCCTCCGCCCAGGGCCTTGGCTTTCCCTCTTTCAACTTATGTAGCACTTTTCCTCTGTAATTTGTTTTCCTCTCTCCTCCAGCCTGATGTTCTGGACCAACTGGAATGAACAACACCCCAGCATCATGCGAGCTACGCTGACAGGTGCCAACCTGATCACCATCATTGACAAAGATATCCGCACACCCAACGGTCTGGCCATTGACCACAAGACAGAGAAAATCTACTTTTCTGATGCCACTCTGGACAAGATAGAGCGATGTGAATACGATGGCTCCAAACGATATGTATGTCCCATAATTCTATCAACTGTGCTTTTTTTCTTTTCTTCAGAAAGCCTGTAAAGCAGGCCTTCCTGGTATGATATCCTCTGGATATGTTGGTGCTATCGGTCCCAGAATTCTTGGCCAACATGGCGACTAATATAATTCTGGGAATTTAGTTCCAGCATGTATGGAAAACGAGAAGAGAATAAAGCCTTAGTGAAATCTTGCCTTTTGACCTTGGCATCTATGTCCATCCTATTTTTCCATTTGATAAAGAGGATACACTGCTAATAAGTATGTCAGACATGATATGAAGTTATTGTATATTCCTACAGTTCCTCCTAGGAACCTCAGGAATAAAGGATAAGTTTTCAGAGAGCTTATGTGGTCAGCTCTAGCACACTCCTACAAGCTATTTGCTTTTTTTTTTTTAACCTATTTTCCATAGCTGCTTACCTGAATTAATGTTTCGTATCTCTGGATCAGGTCCTGAAAAAGAGCCAAAGTCTGTGTATTTAATCTCTCGCTCAAATTTATTGTCATAGCAACAGCATGGTGGAGATAAGACTGAGAGGGAAGTCACTGGGCCAAGAGCTCAGAGCTGAGTGGAGGTAGAGCCTTAAAGTCTGCAGTGCCACGTGTTATCCAGTACTGTAATTACTGCACCATGCTGATTCTGTGAAGATTACAAGCATCTTCCTTTTAGATCTGTCCGGTGGATGCTCCATTCCAACATCTCAAGAAGAAGTTGCAATTAAATTCATTGCAATTACTTCTGGAAAGCAGCAGGTTCCCTTATTATTTATGGAATACTGAGTAAGGGGGGGAAAAAAAGGAAGATTAAGAGAAAATGCTTGGCAAGAAGCCATTGCCCATTAATGCGTAGAAGCAAGGTGCTTAATGCTAGTATGATGATAATATCTGGCTATTGACAACCTGCTTCTTCCCTGCTAATACTGTGATAATATCCAACAGGTGATCTTGAAGGCAGAGCCAGTTCACCCCTTCGGCTTGGCTGTCTATGGTGACAATATCTTCTGGACAGACTGGGTGCGTCGTGCTGTGCAGCGTGCCAACAAATATGTGGGCTCTGGCATGAAACACCTACGTATTGATATCCCCCAGCAACCTATGGGCATCATTGCCGTGGCCAATGACACCAACAGCTGTAAGAAGAACCACTTATCCTTGGGGAGGGAGGGGGTGACGGTCTGCCATGGGGAAGGGGTGGGCATTCCTCATAAGGTTATATTACACTTTTCTCAACATCCTTACCGTTGTTTGAATCAGCACTGCAGCAATGAATTCAGAGGCAACCAGGGGTGAAATCCAGCAGGTTCTGACAGGTTCTGGAGAACCGGTAGCGGAAATTTTGAGTAGTTCGGAGAACCGGTAGCGGAAATTTTGAGTAGTTCGGAGAACTGACAAATACCACCGCTGGCTGGCCCCTGAGTGGGGTGGGAATGGAGATTTTGCAATATCCTTCCCCCTGGAGTGGGGAGGGAATGGGCATTTTGCAGTATCCTTCCCCTGGAGTGGGAGCGGAAGGGGGT
>QLTV01012193.1:378465-399026 GCA_003457575.1 Thermophis baileyi
AGCCCCCCCCCCCCTTTTTTTTTTTTTTTTTTTTTGCTGGCCCTGAGGGGAGAATTCTTAGGTCTTTCTGAGTGTTCCTGTGCAGCTTATTTTATTATCCATTCACACTATATTAGCGGTGATAATCTTGCTCTCTCTTTTTTGGGGGGAAATACTTCACTTGGTATTTGGCTTATTTTCATTTGAGTGTTTCCCAAACATTGCTTATCTTTGGCCTCGCACAGCATGATACAGGGTTTGAACGGTTTTACCCAAATGTCTATCATGCACAACATTTTGTCTCTAAAATCAGCCCTCATAAAACAAGCAAACCACATTTTCCCCTTTACTAATTTCCTTTCAACCTTTCAACCTTTTCCTTACTCCTTTCTATCAATAGCTGGTAATTGTTTCTCAGCATGAAAACTCCAGTCTGAGCATTGAGAAATCACAGACATTGTTAAATGTTTCTATACTCCTTGCTGCATTGTCGACAGATAAAAAAAAATATATAAGTTGATTTTTGTTGTGAAAAAGAAACACTCCCATGCCAAGATGGTAAGATCAGTGTAGGGTAATACAGCCTGAAACAACTTGTTCTGTTGCTTTTTCATATTCTGCAGTATCAGGTGAATTACATCATTTCTGACACTGATTGTGGCTCTGTAAGAGTTTAACTTTCTGACCTAGATAGATCATTCATCAGTGGTGCATATCGTGGATAGTTGATGCTCAGCTTAATCACAAACCCCACTAAAGCTTAGGGCTTTATCCCTGTAGACTTTTCACATCCAGAAGACCCATGGCGAGACAAGTGGAAAGAAGTATGATTAGCTTTCAGTTTTTCTTTCCCAGAAAAAAAAGTTTGACTCAGTTTTGAAAATAGATTGTGTGGTTCAGGAATTTGTTGATGTGGTTTTCAAACAAAAATACCTGAAAACTCCATTAAATGCCCAGTCAACCAACCTTTTATCATCACTTTTAGATAGTTCCAATCTATATCTCCAACCCAGGGGTGAAATCCAGCAGGTTCTGACAGGTTCTGGAGAACCTGTAGTGGAAATTTTGAGTAGTTCGGAGAACCGGTAGCGGAAATTTTGAGTAGTACGGAGAACCAGCAAATACCACCTCTGGCTGGCCCCAGAGTGGGATGGGAATGGAGATTTTGCAATATCCTTCCCCCAGGAGTGGGGAGGGAATGGAGATTTTGCAATATCCTTCCCCCAGGAGTGGGGTGGGAATGGAGATTTTGCAGTATCCTTCCCCTGGAGTGGGGTGGGAATGGAGATTTTGCAGTATCCTTCCCCTGGAGTGGGGTGGGAATGGAGATTTTGCAGTATCCTTCCCCTGCCATGCCCACCAAGCCATGCCACGCCTGCCACACCACACCCACAGAACCGGTAGTAAAAGAAATTTGGATTTCACCACTGCTAGTCCAACCCCATTTTTTTATGGGCTTCCTTCTCCTTACTCTGTTTTCTTCCACTTAGGTGAGCTATCTCTGTGTAGAATAAACAATGGTGGTTGCCAGGATCTGTGCATCCTCTCAGCCAGTGGAGAAGTCACATGCTCTTGCCGGGGAGGCAGAACTCTTCAGGAGGACCTTACCTGCAGAGGTAAGTATCTACACTGAATAATGAAACATGAATGGAATAAAAGCATGTGAATTTGGACGATAGTTCCTATGACATACACTCACACTGAGCAGGCATAGAATGAAGAGATCTACTCATCCAGGGTTTGGACTTCAAAGCCTCTTTGGGTCTGGGGACAACGGGGGAAATTTCATAAACCGTATTTTGTCCTAAAGCACATGTACCATGCAGCAATTATCCCAGAATGAGTAGAAGGCAGTGCTGTGAGTATTCTAGGGAGCCAAGGAGATGGGTGTGTGATTTTAATAAATTCAGTAGAGATTCTGATTCCAAGAAGCAGTTTAACATGGCATGCACAAAACAGTGCATAGAGAAAAGAGCCATCAGATTTCTGGAAAGAAAGTTCTTGCTGATTTCTTACGATGAGTATGACATACATAGAGGGAAATAGGGGCGCATGTAGTTAGCCGAAGTATCCAGGGTTTCTGCACTGATATTTTGCCAGTCTTTTATTGCCTAGAAATTTAGCCATTGATCTTTCTGCACTTTCTTACAAGAGCATTTTCACTGGATGCAGCCAACTTAACCTGTGCTCTTTCCAGATGTCCAGTCTAAAATGTATCTTCTGAATGGGATTTCAGGGTACATTTCAGTGAAACAGGAGTTGAGAGATTTTCACAAATGTGTGTTGTTCTCCCTTCCTTAGCTTCCAACTCCACCTGTAATGTACATAATGAGTTTGAATGTGGAAATGGTGACTGCATTGACTTCAGTGAAACCTGCGATCGTGTGGCCCACTGCAAAGACAGATCAGATGAAAAGCCATCCTACTGCAGTAAGATTTTTTTTTCTCTCATTCTTCTTCTTTTCTCCTTCCTTCACCTAGCCTGCTTGTGGAAAAGTTTTAGACCACGGGTGTCAAACTCGCCGCGTCACATTGCCATCACGTGATGTTTCACAATGTTTTTCCCATTCTGGGGTGGGCGTGGCCTGCGCGTGATGCATCCGGCCCGTGGGCCGCCAGTTTGACACCCCTGCTCTAGACCAATGTTTCAAAACCTTGCCACTTTAAGACCTGCGAACCAACTCTGAGAATTTTCTCAGCCAGCTTTTCTGCTCTAGACTAACTAATTCTGTATTTCTGGGCATATCTTGGAGAAGAATTTATCCATTGCTTGACAGGTTATCAGGAAGATTGTTGGAATATTTCTTCTCTTCCAGCTTAAAAAAGAGTGTTTTTCTGTTTCACTCTTAAGTTTGTAGTTTGGGTGTTTATAAAAATAAGATTTGATACCTTTGTCACATACCTTTGCATGGAAGCCAAAACTGGTGGACAGAATGAACTCACTCAAGGGTTACAAGAGTTGGAACGAAAAAAAGATGAATCCCTAATCCTTTTCAACCCCTAAGCTCTGCTGAAACCTGGGATTTAGCTTGACTTTTCGCCTTTGAGTGGAAAACTTCATAAAAATCTGAAGCTCCTAACTGAAAGAGAAGAGTCAGGGGCTTGTTTCTGTGCACCACAGCTATTCTGTGTGCAACACTTTGTGAATATAGGCAGAGCACTATAGCTCCCCTTTCCAGCAAAATGCTGGGTCTCCTGGAATTCCAGAGTAGGAATGCCTGTTGCATTTTTTCCCATCCAGCTCCAAGCTGAGAGGAGGTAGATGTAACAAACCTGCTGACCTCCTGTTTTATTCAGAGGTTTGCTAGTACTTGCTTCACTCAGTCGATAATTAAATTACATTCCAATCCATCGTCTTTCAGCTACTCACTCCCTGTTCTCTCTCTTGCTTATTTTGCCTTGCAGACAGCCGCAAGTGTAAGAAGGGCTACTTGCACTGTGCCAACAAGCGGTGTATACCCATCAAGGACTGGTGCAACGGTGTGGATGATTGTGGGGACAACTCAGATGAAGTGCCTTGCAACAGTAAGCTTTAGGAGGGGAAGCCTATCAGGAAGTATATTCCCTTTCATTTCTTTTCTAAAGCACTATAATAATGCTTAACAACTGCTTTCTGAAACAGTTCAGTAATTAATTTAAACTAGATTATGAAACATGTACAGAAAAAAATTGCTAGCTAGGCCCAATAAAATGCCTCCTGTGTTAAATCTTTATTTACCCTCCTCTGTCTTTCCAATCTGCCTCAACCTAATCATCTTTGGGACCTATTGCAAGGATAAAAAGATGTGGCATCGGGATGCTGGGAGTAGGGAAAACATGTATATGATCTGGGCATTTTGGAGCATGGGGAGGGGGGATTCTTTTTTTGTCCTGTCGATCAAATTAACCCTAAAGTCATTGAAGCTCCCAATAAATACCAGACACAGAAAGTCGTTTTGTTTTTCCAAGTTTCCCAGCATTTTCCCCAAGAGACATGAGCTTTGCCTTTGTAAGGTTTTGCTCCTTTTCTCTCCTAAATTCTGCAGCAGACCTGCTTGTCTGTCTGCTGTGCCGGTTGCCTCCAAATGCTAAAGCTCACACAGCCTCCTCCTGCAACATCCCCCTCATCCAGTGTTTAAAAACCCTGCTGTTTTATAGACCATCCCTAGACTGGGAAATGGCTTAAAGCAGGGGTCTCCAACCTTAGCAACTTTAAGACTTGTGGACTTCAACTCCCAGAATTCCTCAGCCAGCAAAGCTGGGAGTTGAAGTCCAAAAGTCTTAAAGTTGCCAAGGTTGGAGACCCCTGGCTTAAAGGGAAGAGAGGGAAATAGCCCAGGGGTTTGCCAATGCTCTGACCTTCCTCATGGAGGAAGGGCAGCAAGAGAAAATGAAGGCAGTTGCCAGGATGATCCATAATGACTGGACTGGCCCATTCTTTCCAGAGACAAGCTGTGCTCCTGCTGAATTCCGCTGCCGGGATGGGACCTGTATTAGCAATTCCAGCCGCTGCAACCAACAGATTGACTGCGAAGATGCTTCTGACGAAATGAACTGCAGTGAGTGTTGCATAGCAGGCACATAAAATGTTGATAGATGTCTTTTTTTCACTGGCCCCACCATCTTATAACCCTATGCGGGCTTTTCCCAGTCAATTCACTCGCTCAGTACAAGTAGTTTTCGACTTACGGACACAATTGAGCCCAAAACTTCTGTTGCTAAGCGAGGCAATTGTTAAGTGAGCTTTCTCCCATTTTACGACCTTTCTCTCCACAATTGTTACAGTAAGTGAATCCCTGCAGTTGTTAAGTTAGTAACACGGTTGTTAAGTGGATCTGGCTTCCGCATTGACTTTGCATGTCAGAAGTCCAGGACACTGCAGCTGTCATAAATATGAGTCAGTTGCCAGGCATCTGAAAAATGGTCGTAAGTAACTTTTTTTCAGTGCTGCTGTAACTTCAAACTGTTGGAATGATTGTATGGTTGTAAGCTGAGGATTACTGTAGATAATTCTTGTGGTCTTTGGCCAGTGAAGGGCACTCTTCCTTCAGAAGGAGAGCTTTTGGATTCCAGAGCCCCCATCAAAAAAATCCCTAATATAGTCCTGGAAACATAACTATGGTAGGTGTTTAGCTGTGCATTCTCTGAGGTGGAAAAATTGGAAGGAGTGATCTCTGTGAAAACCTTGTGGAAGTCTGGATTTTGAACTCTTCAAGAAAATTCAATAGTGAAAGCTCTTGTTATGCCAAGCAGCAAAGGTGCAAGAGATGTCCATTATGCAGCTATGCCAAGAATCATAGTTCCATAGTTGAACATGACACTAAAATTTCCCATATTTTATACCAGTGAGTCAGAATTGGATTGCTGGGGTATACCAATAAGAGGGGCTAACGTAATTAGGAAAAATAGGCTACCACATCAAGCTGAATGTGTCTAGTACTCTGCTGCCATTGTAATTGGGGAACTTTTGTTAGCATTGAATCACCTGCTTTCCATTGTATAATGAATGGCACTATCAAGAGGAAAGATACTTCATCAAGCATCCAAAACACAAGTCCCTTTCTTTGATGAAAGGAAGGGCTTCTGGGAAACAGTATGACCTAAGCTAGCTAGTGAATTATTTTCCCATTTTTCCAACAGCTGACCGCTACTATACATGACACACAAGCATGTGGAAGAGATAACATTCTTCCTTCATTGAAATGTGTCTGCCTATTTGATACAGAAAAAAAAACTGTCCTCCGGGGGGCCACTCTCCCATTCACCCCACCGACCCCTTCTTTGTTTTTAAATGTTGTTTGTTTTTATTGTGAATTGTGCCTATTCTGATATGCTGCTTTGTGAGAACTGTACCCTGAAAGACAGGATATAAAATAATTGCAATATGAATGTTACTAAGGGTTATAGATCGAGATGATATTATTCTGCGGCTCCACATTTTTGAACACAACCAGCAATGGCATGATTTGTAGGAGTGCCTTTGCTCCATTAGACCTGTTCAGTAAGTTTCTCAGAATTTACATACATTCGGTTTGTTTCTTCTCTTTTGGTAGCTGCCACTGACTGCAGCAGCTTTTTCAGATTGGGAGTGAAAAATGTCAATTTTCAGAAATGTGAGCATACCTCGATGTGTTATGCTCCATCCTGGGTATGTGATGGTAGCAATGACTGTGGCGACTATTCAGATGAGCAGGATTGTCCAGGTGAGCATCTTCCAGTGAAAACCACCCTTCTGACTATCCGAACGCTGAAGGACCTTGAACTCTGGTGAAATGGAGCAAGCATTCAGAGAACTTGTATATGCAAGCAGGCTAGCATGCTTAGCCATTAAGTTAGAGAAGAATCCTTCCTCAGTCACCTTATCTTTCCCACTCCACTATCTTGGGAAAGGGAAGGATGATCTAAAATGTGAACAACCAGGAAGAAAAACACACACACACACACACACACACACACACACACACACACACCGGTCATCCCTCACTTGGTCTGCCCTGCCCCCCCCCCCCCCCCCCCAGCCTGGTTGGCCCGGCCACCCCCCCCCCCCCCCAAGGAAGAACTGCCATTTGAGTCTACCTGCACACATACCCCATCTATTAAGTCTGTACTCTATATTCCTTTTTTCTTAAAAAGAGGTTTTAGAGGGGGGAAAAGTTTCTAGTGAGACCAGGGACCTTTGCTTTACTCTTTAAACTATTCAGACTATTTATATCTTGGAAGACGGAACATAAGTAATTGTAAATTTTTGGAATCAGTAGAGCACACTGATTGTTTTTATTGCTATAGGGCATTTTTAGCGATGTGTTTATTTTATATGGATTTTTCTGCTACATTTTAGTTTGCTTGTAAGTTACTTTAGGGACTTCTGAATAGAAATGTAGAGGAGTGAGTGTGTTTGTATGTATGTGTGTGTGTGTGTGTGTGTGTGTGTGTCTGTTGGTCTGTCTATCTTTCTCTGTGTGGTTACTAGTCTACCTGTAGATTTAATTATACCTTTAAAAAAAGCTTGGTTGCTAGAAAAATGTAGAATGCCCTTCTCCTTTGCCTGACCCATCCATCCATTTATCTGATGACAAAGATATGAAAAACACCAACATGGAGCCTCTGATCATTGTGTAATGCTTCTCTTTCTCTGTTCCCACCAACAAAATACAATATAATGCATTTTCTATTTCCCCCTCCCCCCCCCGGCCCATTGTCTTTCCCAGGCTCAAGAAAATCTAAGTGCCCAGCTAACTACTTTGCCTGTCCAAGTGGGAGGTGCATTCCTATGACCTGGACTTGTGATAAAGAGAATGACTGTGAGAATGGAGAGGATGAAACCCACTGCAGTAAGTCACTGTGTTGTTTTTCTTTTCCATAAATGAGTTTCTAAAATAGAATAAGTAAATCCTGGGAGGGGGGAGGAATTGAATAATATTCGTGATCTCTCTAGTCATTTGGGCCTGAAAAGGTCCGGTTTTTGTTTTCAATTTCTTTGGCATGTATTTTGAAAGCCAGGAAAGCCTACAGAGTAGTCTGGCTGCCAGCAGTGGCTAACCTGAATAGGATTTGCACCTCACATGGTGTATGTCTGTCGGGACTCTCTGTATAAATGGGGCATAGTATCCTCCCCTCAGTGTGACTCCTTGCATCCTACATCAAACTGTAGATCAGACATCATGACCAGCTGTAAGCTGAGGGCATATTCCGGTCCAATATCTGATTTTTTAAAATATAAACAATGCTACGCTTCAATGGTTAGATAGCCTAGACCAGGGGTCCTCAAACTTGACAACTTTAAGACTTGTGGACTTCAACTCCCAGAATTCTCCAGCCAGCTATGCTGGCTGGAGAATTCTGGGAGTTGAAGTCCACAAGTCTTAAAGTTGCCAAGTTTGAAGACCTCTGGCCTAGACATTGGTATTTGAACATAGATCTTTTTAACATTTATATTCTATTGGCTTCTATTAATCTAGATGAAATGTTAATATATATTGCTAGTCCATGCACAATATGCCATACGCTAAATAAATCTGGGGGGAAATGTTCCAATTTCATGGACTTCTTTGTGAGACACTTTGGAATTGTTTGGAAGTGGTTATAACAATGCCTGATTTCTTTTTCCAGATAAGTTCTGCTTCCCAGTGAAGTTTGAATGCAATAATCATCGGTGCATCTCTAAACAGTGGGTGTGCGATGGTGCAGATGATTGTGGTGATGGCTCTGATGAAGACCACCGTTGCCGTAAGTTTTGTTCCTGATTTGAAAAGGAGGAGGAGGAGGAGGAGGAGGAGGCAAGCTGGTAAAATGGTTAGAACCTAACAAAATACAGGTCGAAATACAAAAAGGAAAATGTGGATGCATTGAACGGGGTCGGGTAGGATTGGATGGAAATCTAGTCTCTGAGAGAGGTTGAGTGATTGATGCTAAGAACAAGGTGTTTGTGACATCATGAAAGGAATCAAGTAGTTTGATGAGGTGAACAATCAGTCGATGTCTGGGAGATCCTCTTAACACGACAGGATTGAAGGTCTATATGGCGAAGTGGTTAGAATGCAGTATTGTGGGCTAACTCTGCACACAGCCTGGAGCTCGGTTCAGACTTGGCTCAAGATTGACTCAGCCTTCCATCCTTTCGAGGTCGGTAAAATGAGGTCCCAGATTGTTGGGGGCAATAGGTTGACTCTGTAAACCGCTTAGAGAGGGCTGTAAAGTGCTATGGGACAATATACAAATCTAAATGCTATTGCTATTGTAGTGGGTGGGGAAATTATTCAAGTGGGCAGATTTCTATCACAACCATGGTCGTGGGTTTTTAGATTTAGATTTTTTTTATTTTATTTTTTAAATTTTTCCTTCTTTAAAAAAATGTTAAATCCATGTTATAACTTGGGCTACAGTTCCCTCGTGATTTCTACCTCAAAAAAGGCAGGAAACTTCCATCGATCTTGAGTAAAGGCGATTAAAGGGGAATACAGAGTGTCCAAAATGAAACTAGTGGTAGGATATGATGCCAGAGCCTTAATTTGCCCATCCCTGCCATTTACTAGTTTAGAAATCAACCTGTGTGGTTTTGATTGTGATGAGAGATGCTTCGTAACAAATAAAAAGAAAAAAAAAGAAAGTAATGGGTGTTGAAAGGTGGATTGAACATTTTTTAGTCCAAGTTACTTATGTACATTATCCCAAAGAGCGCAATTCAGTGCAAGATTGAAATAATGACTCATTCAGAGCATGATTTCTGGAGAAATGATTTCTGGTGATGTTTCTAGTACTCAGTATGTCTTCCCAACAGAAATTAACAGAATACAATACTGTAGAGTTTCGTGATGCCATCGGCTTCAGCCCACCCATTATTTTGAATGAGCACAGAAGTTAGCCACTCATACATACCCTTTGTCAATTCCCATGTGGATCACTATGGTTTGTTTTCAGCTCTCCAGTTAGCTGGACAGGCTCAATATGCCATATAACGCCATAGCTAGGAGAGTTGCATTGGTTACCCTTCTGTTTCTGAATGCCATTCAAGGTCTTGGTTTAGTAAAGCCTCATGGCTCAGGGTTTAGCTCTCTCTGTGAGTCCCTAGTTTGTTTTAGATTTTGCCTGCTCCAGCCCAAAGCACATCTCTGCTGAAGCTGCCTACTTATAGTGATAAGGGCTTCCCCTCTTCTGTAACAGCTTGCTTTCTCTCTTCTCCTTTCCCCCCTTCCCCTTCCCTCCCCCCTCCCCCAGCAGAGGTAGCTTCTATTGTCATGGCATTCTGGAAGGTTGATGGTTCTTTAGAAGGCTTTTGGGTTTGAACGCTGTAGAGCTCCTGATGCCTGGAATATTATAACTACTTCTATGATTAATTGTAACTTTACACTTTCATTGTTTATTTATTTACATTGTATTTTACTGTTGCATTGGCTTCATCTCCTGCTGCCTAGGCTTCATCTCATGCTCCTATACACTGCTTAAGTCAGTTGACTGAAGTAGTCTTAACGTTCGTAAAGAAATAAAAAATTTGCTCCTGTTTTAAGTAATTTTTGATGCCCTGAAGGTAAAAAACAAACAAAAAAAACCCAACAACAATGTGTTGTTTGTAAAAGGGAAGGAAAAGAAAAGCCAAGATTAAAGGTTTTTTTAGTTCCAGCAGCAGTTGAAGAAAAACGGTGGATGTGTGAAATGCACATGTGATGTGAAAAAAAATGTGGGAAGGTGATAAGAAAAACCACAAATTCCTGACTTTTGATTTTGTCAGGCTCAGTACCTGTTCATCTTTTTTGCTTCTTTAGGTCATACTACTTGTGCTGCAGGAACCTTCCAGTGCCCAAACACCTACCTGTGTGTCCCACAACGCTGGCTATGTGATGGAGATAGAGATTGTCCTGATGGGGCTGATGAAACTGTGACTGCTGGATGCCGTGAGTTACTGCTTCTTCTTAACGTTCTGCATTTGATTACAGTCTCCTGCTGGAAGTTTGATTAGCTCTTGCTGTTATTCATTACCTTAAGAGACAAGCTAAGCTTCTGTTGCTTTTCATCTTTGTAAACAAGACCTTGCCTATATATTTTGGTATACAGTTCCCACTGTGTCTAGGAATAGGACTTAGTGGTAAAGGCTGTCTATTATAGAGGAAGGAAAACAAAAATGGTAAGTACCAAATCCCTCCTTATGAGACATCAGCCAAAGCTGGGTATCTCATCCATTTCTGATGATTTGGATCAGAAGCTTTTGTGAGGTTCTATTCGTGAAAAAGGCTGGTTTTCCTATCGTGTTTTGGGAAATTCATAATAACATACTGAGCACAAAATCAGTTTGACTTTATCAGTTTTATACATTTCACATAGCCATTACCAGATAAAACAGGGCCTGATGTGTTGAGCTAATTAGATGCCCTATTTCTATAGTCTGTCATAGGAAGCAAAGAGGAAATGATGCAGTTAAAATCTGCAACTGATAGTATTTTCAGCTGTATAAATCTCAGTCTTGCTTTGATCATATTCTCAATAATCACCTGTAGTGCCAGCATTTTGATGCATCTTATTTTGTTTCAGTAATTTCATTGTATCATACATGAGTTCTGTAATTTGCACCATCCCAGAGAGAGTGAAATTGAAATGTTCTTCTTTCTTCAGAAGGGGCAGACATTCACCATTGCCTCTGGTGGCTGCAGTGGGTCAATTATCCCCAAAAGTCAGGGGAACAATTTTCATCATTTCTTTCTAGGAGATGAAATGCTGTCTGGAAGCAAAAAGGTGGCAGGATCCAATCTGGGTTAGTCACTGGGACCAGAGGTTTTGTCTTCCAAGCTTTTGGATTCATGCTGGAGCCCATCTTCAGGGAACTTTTCTCTAACAGAATGAGTGCTGTTCTGTGTGTGGCATTTATAGTGCCTGTTGTAAGTGGATTTTTAGATGTTGATTGGGGTATTTTGATGGCTGGCTTTTAAGTCATTTTGTGCTGCCCAGCCCTCGCCTTCTAAGTACTTGATAGGCTGGTGGTAAGGAGTGCTGATTTACCACCAGCCTATCAAGTACTTAGAAGGCGAGGGCTGGGCAGCACAAGCAAATGACAGCTAATGACTTAAAAGCCAGCCATCAACACACCCCAATCAGCATTTAAAAAGCCATATACAGCAGGCACCAACCACATAAATACCACACACAGAACAGCAGACGCTCTGCTAGAGAGAAGTTCCCTGAAGATGGGCTTCAGCACGAGTCCAAAAGCTTGGAAGACAAACCCTCTGGTCCTGGTGATTGACCCTGATTAGATCCTGCAACATTATCCTGGGATACATATATTCGCTTTCATTCATAAAACAGTTGTATCTTTGGTTTTCTTTTCTGTGACAGTGATGAAGAACAGTGGAAAGAAGTAATATGAATTTGATCACAGTTTTTTTTTAATTAAAATGTACACATGCCGTGCGTTTGCAATTAATAAAAACTTATTGTGGCACAGTGAAAAGAACTGAACTGCACAGAGGGAAATGGCATAACTGATTTCAGATGCAATCTGTGATTTCAGTATACAACAACACTTGTGACGAACGGGAGTTTATGTGCAACAACCGGCAGTGCATCCCAAAACATTTTGTGTGTGATCACGATGATGACTGTGGTGATGGTTCTGATGAATCCCCAGATTGTGGTAAGTGCCAGCCTAGAATTAGTGCTTAACCATGAGAGTAGCAACGGTAACCCAATTTTTATCAGCTTACTGCCAAATCAAATTTGGTTATCTGAAGGCAAATGAAATCAATTTGAAAGCAAAATAATTAAATTTTAATTTATTATTTAATATTAGTATTTAATATTATTATTAATATTAGTATTAGATAATTTTTAAGAGCTTTGAGGGAAATGTGCATATTGAGAAACAATTTGCTGGCTTTTTTGATAGCTTGATTTGAAGAAGTTAGATTGTAATTAAACTTTCACCATGTATGAAAGACATTCCCCAATTGTTCCCTGAGAGCCAGTTTGCTATAGTGGTTCTCATGTGAGCAAGCTGTTTTGGGGCCCCAGAAACAGGTCCAGACAACCCTTGACCATACTGTAATTTTAGCTAACAGGTATAACACAGACTCTTTTGCTTCGCCTTGCAAGTCAGGTCATTTAGCAGTGTATTTTAATGTTCAAAAGAGAAACTTCACATGAAGACGGACAAAGGAGGCTAGGTGCTGAACATACAGAGTGCCCCCTCCCCAATCAATTCACAACTATCAGTTTTGTGAATCCAAGGCTTTGGAAGAAAAGGGGCACTTGGTGAAGCCTACCCATTCTTTTAATCATCCTGGATCTAGATTTGATAGTTTCGATTCCTTTAGCTCGGTGTTTTTCACACTTGGCAATTTTAAGGTGTGTGGACTGTTGCAGCTAATGCCTGAGTAGTTTGGTTGAAAAGGACTTGGGTAAGTGAGAATAATTGTATAAATGTGTGAGAGAACAAATAGACACTGTAATCAGTAAAGTTTTACTGCCACTTTGAATTCATTGGATCTTTATCAGGGGTGAAATCCAGCAGGTTCTGACAGGTTCTGGAGAACCGGTAGCGGAAATTTTGAGTAGTTCAGAGAACCAGCAAATACCACTTCTGGCTGGCCCCAGAGTGGGGAGGGGAATGGGGATTTTGCAGTATCCTTCCCCTGCCACACCCACCAAGCCACGCCCACCAAGCCACACCATGCCCACCAAGCCACGCCCACAGAACCGCTAGTAAAAAAAATTGGATTTCACCACTGATCTTTATATATTCTATCAGAACCTGAAGTGCCCCTATGTTTGGTTGAAAGTGATTTGTATGTGTTCCTAATTATTTCCCAGTTGTTAACTACGGCTGAGTGTTTTATATGCATGTTCCAGACACACCTATTTGGGAATCCCACACATAACTAAGGGACTGTGAGATCTGCATGTGCATAAGTGAATGACTATAAGCCCAACCTGGATGCGTGTGTAACACAGATGTCTGATATTTAATCTGTTTAGTATATTTATGAATAAGTTATAAGGCTGTGTAAAGGTGTGTTGGTCAGAGACATAAATATGTGCATACTTCGATATGCAGACAATGCCATGTTGCCTGCTGAAAACTCAAAATGCTTTTCAGTAAATGTTATATAAATTGCATGATGGAGTGAAGGGTAGGAGCCTGAAAATTGATCTATCAAAGATCAAAGTAGTTGTGCTTGACAAGAAAAATGGAGTGAAAAATTGCAGGTTAGACATAAATGGTGAAAACCCAGAGCAAGCTGATGAATTTGTGTACATCAGTAGAATGTTAATTGAAGGCGGGAAAATGGAGACGTTTCTAATACATGAAAATGCTGGTAAGTGGGTAGTATCCAGTATGTTTCTCAAAAGAAGTGAAAATGGTCATGGATGACTATATCCACTTTGTTACTTGGAAGTGAGATTTAGGGCTGGCAGGAGAAACATAAAAATAAGTTGAATGCAGCTGGCTTGGGATACTGAAGAAGTGTATATCATAAAATAGAAGAGAGGCCAGGAATATGTAAGTGCTGAATGAATATAGACTGAATACAAAATTGAGTAATTCGTATGGAAGAATTATGTTTAGGTAGTTTGGTTATGTGGAGAGTATAAATGGGGATCAAATTGCAGATTAGAAATACAAAAGAAAAGTGAGTGAGTGAAGGGAAGAGAAGGCAGTTATGGTTGGGCAAAGTTGATGAAAATCTCAAAAAGAGAGAGAGGTGGGAATGTTAAATAATGAAAATGTATGAATTGATGTTATGGAAGCAAGGATTATTTGCAAGGATAGAACAATATGGAGAAGTACAGTAAATAGGGCTGGTCTTAATTAGATTGGTTAGGTTTCTATTTTTATCTCTTCATTGCCTCACTACTTCTTACTCTTTTTCTGCATGTTGCATAATACTACTTACAGTAAAGCAAACAGGGTGTTCTTCAAATGTATGTTGAACCTGTTACATGATAAAAAGAGACACTGTTGTATCATGGTTTGATTTCTTATTCCCTCCGCTTTTGGCCTTCCCCAGAGTACCCCACTTGTAGCGCCAACGAGTTCCGTTGTGCTAATGGCCGGTGTTTGAGCAACAAACTCTGGGAGTGTGATGGCGAGTTTGACTGCCATGACCAATCTGATGAAGCCCCCAAGAATCCAAGATGTTCTAGCCCTGGTAGGTCTCCAGGGGGTTGGGGTTGGGGTGGTGACCTTTTGTTGGTTTATAGCAAGTCCATGATCAGAAAGAGTGAGAACAAAATGAAGTGCTCTTTTAATTGGTCTGTTCCTAGTTAATTAGTAATCTAGCAGCAGGATTCTATATACTTTTTGAAAAGCACTGAGAATCTTCAATTAATCTAGAGCAGGGGTGTCAAACTCACGGCGTCATGTTGTCGTCACGTGACGTATCGCAACTTTTTCTCCCTTTGCTAAACCGGGGGTGGGCGTGGCCAGCGTGTGATGCATCCGGCCCGCAGGCTGCAAGTTTGACAGCCCTGATCTAGAGGGAGGAGTCAGATTGTTATCTAGTATGGGATCACATCGTCCTAGAGAGGTCCTGTCTTGATTGCTAGACTTGTTCCATGAATACAGATGAATGTCATACTCAATTTTTAAAGCTATAAAAGTTATATTTAATTTATAAAGCTATAAATAAGTACATTCGCCACACTGAGGAAGATTTTGTAGCCGTTTTGTTACCTAATTAGAGCAGAATTGTGCAAAATAACTGCTTGCACTCTTTGAGTGAACAAATTAGAGTTCAATCTAAGCTTTAATTATTAATGCTAATATGTCGTTTTGATAGTGAAGTCTTTTTAGTATTAAGTACTTTTTATTAAATTGTGTTTAATATTATGGATAGTGATATACTTGAAACTTTAGTGGGGGGAGATCATGCTTTGTGATGAAGCCCTTTGGGTGTCATGTTTACAGAAGGTTGTTTAAATATACAACTGTGGCTGGAAACAGGTTGACTCACATGCAGAGAAGGTTGTGCTCATTAGCTCTTATGGGATGGCTTTGAAGCTGTAAATATGGAAACCTACATGGGGTGTGGGAGGAAAACCCACTGCTTTGAGATCAGTCCTAATGATTTCTCACTATCATTTCAGAGAGCAAGTGCAATGATACCTTTTATCTCTGCCACAATGAGCAGTGCATCTCCAACAATTTGCTTTGTGACAACAACGATGACTGTGGTGATGGCTCTGATGAGCTGAACTGTTTCATCAATGAGTGCCTGAACAAGAAGCAGACTGGCTGCTCCCAGGAGTGTGAGGACCTCAAAATCGGTTACAAGGTTGGGCTGTAGTTTCTTTTTCTCTGTTTTGGGGAAGAGGATGTGTCAAGACCAGCTCTCCCATCAGGCAGTTAGAAGTGGTAGATTTTGATGTACTGTTGGAGCCATATACTTTATTGTTAAGTTTTCCCACCATGAAGTTATAAATTAATGGGCAGAATATATGACTTAGGTTCAAGAAGACACAGGTATTGGCCATACTTGTTGAATCTACTTTGATATGCCATAACACCTTCAGTACTTTTATGTCAAATAAATAAAATATTTCTACATCTAGAAATACAGATTTCACAGCTCAGACATATGCACCTAGATTGAATGTAACTAGGCATTCACTAGAAATCTGTCAACATCCAGCTCAAGAATCCAAATAAAACTCCAGATTCATTCCGTTTCGGAATTTCTTACTGTTTATTGAATACACTGCATGGTAATGTTGAAGCAAAACTAACTCTGAGATTCCCAGACACCAGTTCATAGACTTAAACAATACTTTCCCCCCAACCTCTCACATAATCCATGTAAACAAGTTCACTTTGTTATGGGAACCATCTGCTTCAACTCCACACCTGGTATAGTGTCCTTGGAAAGGTTTCAGGCTCTCACGGTCTTCAGTGGAATTGTTGAGGTTTCGTTTCTACATCTAACCCATTCTAAAGCAACACCTCCCCCCGCTTACTAATGGCAAGTTGAAAAAAAAGAGGCATGTAGCTACCAAAGTTTCATACTTGACAAAACCCTTGTGCAACATTTCCTTCACGTCGTCATCATAATATAGAACAGAATTTCAGAGGGAAAAAATTACTCTTGACTAGTTGGGAATGATTGATCCTGGTTGAGAACTAGCAAGAGATCCATATGTATCTTCTGCCTATCCATAGCCTATGCCATCCTGCCAGTTGAGTTTGTTGTAGGACAAAGTCAGGGAGAAAACAATATTTCCCCCCCCCCCCCCTCAGTGAGCAAGAGAGAGAGATTGTATTTCCTAGGGCCCTCCCTATAAACATGTAATGACTTTCTGCTGCCCCTGCAGTGCAGATGCCGCCCTGGGTTCCAGCTGAAGTATGATGGCAAGACTTGCATTGACATTGACGAGTGCACAACCACCTTCCCCTGCAGCCAGATTTGCATCAACACTCACGGAAGCTTCAAGTGCATGTGTGCAGATGGCTACATTCTGAAGCCTGATGATCCAACCAGCTGCAAAGCTGTCACAGGTAATACCGACTCTTATGAGCTGCAAAGGTTCCTGACATTTGGGGGCGTGAGTCATAGATTTAGGGTTTGGCAAAATCTGTTTCGATGGGCCGAGACTTGAATGAGATACAACAAATTGAAAGAGTGTCTCTTAGGTGGTTTCTGACCTCATTGGAATTAGTCCTATGCTTCAGCCATAGTAGAAGTGTTTGGGGCTTGGAACACTTCCGAAATAATCCAGAGAGCTTCAGAATACAGGTAGTCCTCAATTTACAACAGTTCATTTAGTGAGTGTTCGAAGTTACAACGGCACTAAACAAAGTGACTTATGACCATTTTTCACACTTACGACCGTTACAACATCCCCATGGCCATGTGATCAAAATTAAGACGCTTCTCAACTGACTCATATTTTATAGGACGGTTGCACTGCCCTGGGGAATATGATCACCTTTTGGGAACTTCTGACAACCAATGTCAATGGGGAAGCCAGATTCATTTAACAACCAAGTTATTAACTGAACAACTGCAATGATTCCCTTAACAACTGTGGCAAGAAAGGTCGTAAAAATGGGGCAAAACTCACTTAACACATGTCTCATTTAGCAACATACATTTTGGGCTCAGTTGTGGTCATAAGTCGAGGACTACCTGTACTTCTAGTGAGTCAGAACAACGCATATCAAATTTGGAACTACTGTTTCTGCTTCAAAAGATTTGTAATGAAAAAACTGCTGAACGCCACTATTGTATTTATAAATGTAGCACGGGCCTTCCCTAGTGCTGTGTATATCTGAGAAGCCTTCTGGTACTCAAGCCCTACCACCTGCTGAGTTAGTAACTTCATAATTCCTGCTGTCACTCATTATCTTTCAGGGGACACCTCACCTGGTATCCTTCCTTTCTTTGTATCAAAAGTTGAAATAATTTCAGTAATGCTACCTTTTGGCTCTTTCCCCTAGATTCCCTGCTTGGGAAATTGACCAATCTTACCATAGATAAACATATATTTTTTTTGCTTTAAAAAAAGAGATAAATATAAAACTGCCATTTAACTTTAAACCTTAAAATTTATATATGCAACATTGTAGAAAAGGAGTTAGGCGAGTTCTTTGATCAGAATCTGCAGCTAAACAGCAACTAAATAGAAAATCCATAATTAAAAAAATAAATGCTCCAGGCAGAGGACAAGCTTGTGCTGGGCCACTCTAAATAAACACTTTTTCCCCCCCTGCGAGATGGAAGATGATGCAATTAAAGATACAGACTATCAAAAGACTATCAATAAAATTTACCACGTTCCCAGCCAGCCTGATGAATTGTAATGCAAGACCAAGGATACACAATTGATTTTTTCTAATTTGTAAATTGGAACATTAGACTTGACTCAGCAGCACACACAAAAAAGAAACAATTTAAGACAAACCCTGGGCAGAAGAGCTCTTTCTGCAGAAATAATATTTATCTCGAAGCGCAAACTCTTCCTTCCTCTTACCTGCATTTCCCCCCCCCCCCCAGAAATTCTAGCTTTAAATATGAGACCCTGAGGAACAATGTTGCTCCACTTTTTTCTCAGTCTCAGTCCATAGCTTCTCTTTGTATCGGATTCAGTAAATTGTCAGTCCTGCTTCTGTCTTTTTATTTTTAAATTAATTTTTATTAGAAGAAAACCTTACAAAGATTTTAAAAGCTACAGAAACGATGAAGAAGAAATAGAAAAAAGATTATAAAGGGTTAAAAGAAAAAGTGAAAAACAATTTTAAAAAAGCAAGAAAAAGAATGACTTCCAATCTTCTTTGCTTACAAAGAATAGCAGTTACCATCTCCACACACCCGTATAGGTAGACTTAGACTTACAACCATAATTGAGCTTGAAGTTATGGTAATATAAGCCATGCCAAATGTTAAATGGGTTACCACATAGCCACACCAGATTTTATGACCTTTTTTGCAGTGGTTGTTAGGTAAATGCAGCAGCTGCAAAGTGAATGTGTCAGTCATTAAAGAAATCCATTTTCTGCAATGCCCCCCCCCCTTTTTTTTGCAGGAAACCATAAGTATATGCCAATTTCCGGCAAAAACATCGTAAATCCAAGTCACATGAACATGGCTATAAATACAGGCCAGTTACCAAGCACCCAAAATGCAATCACATAATTGTGGGGTGGTAGAGCAGCCGTCAGAACTTTGAATCCGAATCCCAAGCAAGCCAAGGGAAGGGACATTGTAACTTTGAATGGTCACTAAGCTACCAGCCATAAGTGGTATTGCATATCATAGTTCCCTGCTCTCCGTAAATAAACCTTTTAAATCTCCTCTTGTCTCTTTAAAGATCTTAAATGTTGTATCTCCTGAATAATGGGAGAGATTGAAGTATCTCTCTGTATCTACACAGCGGATTCAATTTGCAAGTGATAGGAAGGTGAAAAAAAATGAAGAAATTAGAGGAGCACTGGCAGTGTCTAGCATTTTGTGACCCTCTGACACCCCTCCTTTGCTTCCTTTAACAGACGACGAACCTTTCTTGATTTTTGCTAATCGGTACTACCTAAGAAAGCTTAGTCTGGATGGCTCCAACTATACATTGCTTAAACAGGTAATGTTGGGGGGTGAGGGCCAAATATAACATCTGAACAGATTCTGGAATGGTTTATTCCTTTAGCCACATTGTAAGAATGTTTTTTTTTTTGTCTTGATGGATTTAGGGGCTGAATAACGCTGTAGCTTTGGACTTTGACTACCGGGAACAAATGATCTACTGGACCGATGTCACCACACAGGGCAGTATGATCCGCCGCATGAACATCAATGGCAGCAATGTACAGGTGTGTTTCCTGGTCCAGTTGGCCTGTTTGCCTTCTGGCTGAAGCCTGTGCTCCTTTCTGAAAGGAGATGATCAGCTCTTCTTGTTTTCCATTCCAGACTCAAGAAACTCTTATCCCTTCCCATTCTAAGGCAAACACAGCTGGTCCCTCATAGGAGAGAGGGTCCCAGTTCCTCCTTTTTGGATTTTCTTTGATATCCACATTGTTGTTGTTGTTTTCTTCTCCTCTACACTTCCAGGTTCTACACCGCACTGGGCTAAGCAATCCCGATGGACTGGCTGTGGACTGGGTGGGTGGAAACCTGTACTGGTGTGACAAGGGAAGGGATACTATTGAAGTGTCAAAGCTCAACGGGGCTTACCGCACCGTGTTGGTGAACTCAGGGCTCCGGGAGCCTCGAGCATTAGTGGTGGATGTACAGAATGGGTAAGTTTCCCAAATATATTTACTAAGTCTGCACTACTATTAATCTTCTCATCGTTCCCATCACCCATCTCCTCCCACTAATGACTGTATGACTGTAACTTTGTTGCTTGTATCCTTACGATTTACATTGACTGGTTCCTACTATGATTTGATTGCTTATTTGTACCCGGACTATCATTAAGTGTTGTACCTTATGATTCTTGATGAACATATCTTTTCTTTTATGTACACTGAGAGCATATGCACCAAGACAAATTCCTTGTGTGTCCAATCACACTTGGCCAATAAAAAATTCTATTCTTTTATCCTATCCTATCCTATCCTATCCTATCCTATCCTATCCTATCCTATCCTATCCTATCCTATTCTATTCACGCTTCTCCTTTTGCTGTCA
>QLTV01012193.1:410832-465704 GCA_003457575.1 Thermophis baileyi
AGGCCTGTTGTGCCCTTACATGCACCAACGGCAGAAGGACCCCAGCTGTGCCAGTATGATGAAGTTTGCGGCAGTCCTGCAGTTCGTGCATGCAACGGCACAACAAGCCTTACTGAGTCCTGCTCCACGAGGCGGTGGCGGCAGGGAGGGGAGGCGAGGCAGCGGCGATGGGACATGCAGACCCACGCTCGCCGCCTACTGCACCCCCAAAATAATAAGCCCCCCCCCGATAATAAGGCCGAGGCCATATTTGGGGGGTCAAAAAAATATAAGCCCCTGTCTTATTTTCGGGGAAACACGGTACCACCATTGCAGCATCCCTATGGTCACATGATCAAAATCCAGATGCTTGGTAACTGGTTCTTACGGGAGTCATGTGATCCCCTTTTACGACCTTCTGACAAGCAAAGTCAATGGGGAATCCAGATTCACTCGACAACTGTGTTGCTAACTTAACAAATGCAACGATTCACTTAACAACTGTAGCAAGAAAGGTCGTAAAATGGGGCAAACTCCCTTAACAAATGTTTCACTCGGCAACATAAACATTGGGCTCCATTGTGGTCGTAACTCGAGGACTACCTGTACTTCTTTGTGTTATCAGCCTCCTGGATGACTGCCCTGTGCTTTTGGATTTGAGGTATTGCCCAAAGATCATTTGTTTGACATCTGAAGGCTGTTTCATGATTTCATAAGCTCCCTGAAGCTGGTTCCCTAATGTAAAGCATGTCCAAGCCTAATGGTAACACTGACATCATGGACTCTCTTATTGTGCTGTTTAACTGTTAAGGAATTGAATCCAGGGAGTACTAACATGAAGGAAATATACCTCAGGGAGGACATAACCGATTCCTCTAGCCATATATTAAACTTGCCAGCAATCCTTCAAAGAAGAATTCTTGCTGTGCAATGAGTAGCAACTCATTGTTGCTAAAAGTAACTTGGGTGTGTTTTACACAGACCCTTAATCCCTATCGGGTAAAAAACCCCCAAAACCAAAAGTCCCCTGAATTTGATTGAGTTATTTGCTGACAAATTAGGTTCCTTGCAGTAATGGAGTAATTTGAGGTGGGGAAAATGAAGCCCCCACCCCCGGATATAATTAAAATAGAATTTTAATTTTAAAATTAAAAGTTATTTCTACCAGCGGTCCGCTATTTCAGAACATTTACAGAATGAGCAGTAAAATGCCTGGTAACAAACGGTTGTAAGAGTCACTAGCTGGCCGGCTTAAAAGAAAGAAAGTAGACCCAAAACTGTTTTAAATCGTGAGAGATCGTTGACCCTCTTGGCCCTGATGTGGGAAGTTTGGGGCCTCTTGGATCTCTTGGTGTACTGATGAGATGTACGAGCACTCTCACCGAGTAGCTTGTCTATTTACCTGCATAAAAATGGATGTGGTTACTTCCTCTCCCCCAGGATCAGAAGCTATGAATACTCTTCCAGATAAATGTTGGTCCTCACCACTCCACCATTTTTTTTAACCTTTGTGAGCTGCATAGCCCATAGACACCTTCTTGCTTACCTAGTGCAGTGTAGTCTGATTGATGGTGATTCTCCAGAGTCTTTAATCAAAGGTCTCCCCCTTCATCAGCTGCCTGATCCAAACTTGAAGCCGGGGACCTTTTGCTTGGACTCTGTACTCTCTCAGTGAACTAGAATTCGCTTCTCCTAAGGCACCACATCCTCTTCCCACTTATTCTTTCCAGCTGAATTCAAGTGTCGCCCAGGGCAATTCCAATGCTCCACAGGAATCTGCACCAACCCAGCCTTCATTTGCGATGGGGACAACGACTGTCAGGACAACTCAGATGAAGCAAACTGTGGTAAGTATCCTCAGCCTTTCTCATGTTATTCCACAGAAGATGTTCGAGGCCCCCGGAGGGGGGGAAATTTTAAATCAGCCATGTTAAGATGTAATCCCTTATTTTAAAAGTTAGAAGTTCAAAACCATAAAAAAATGTGAGGTGACCAAGCCACCCCAAATTCACCATTGACTCACTCAGAAAAGAGTAAAACTTGGGGAGCAGTTGGTGGTGGTGCTTTTAAAACAGTCATTTCTCAGAGCCTAGTGTGAAGATCAGGAAAGCATTGCCTCCGTCCCTACGAATCCTCGTGCTGTGCTAAAAGCCCTCTGGATGAAACCTTTCCTTTCCTTTCTCTTCCCTTTCCCTTTCCCTTTTTGCTTTCCTTAACCTTTTATGCGATAGGAATGGCAAACCAAGGAAAGCAAAATGATCCGAGGCAGAACTGCTCTTTCCACCCCACTTCTCCATTTCCCTGAAATTTCAGAGTAAAGATAAGAAATCTAAATACATGGGAGTCTTTCAAGAATGACTGCCATGGAAATAAATCCCATGAGAATGTCTGACAAAAATTAGGATTCAAGGATGTAACTGGTCAGCCTTCTCTCTGTCAACTGTCCCATTAACACAGTGTTCCCCAACCTTTCCAGGTTGGCGGCCCGGAATGCGGGGGAGGGGGGAAAGAGGGGATGGCTTTGTGGGAGGGGCAGGCGCATGCGCACGCACAAACACCCATTGTGCGACTGAAGCCATGAGCGCCCGCAACAATGCGCGAGGAGGCCGCGAGTGCCCGCAACGCTCGCGGTGATACTTGTGCGAATGGACTGTGAGTGTCTGTATGAGTGGGGCTGCGAGCGTCTGCAATGATCACACTAGTGCGGTCACGAGCGCCCACAACGGTCACAACAATGCTCGCGCCAGTGGGGCTGTGCGCGCGTGCACATACGTGCACACCGGCCAGCTACTCACACTGCCTGGTGGCCAATAGGCCGTGACCCAGTAATGGGCCATGGCCCACAGGTTGGGGACCCTGCATTAGCATATGCGGGGGGGGAGGGGAAACTCCTGGGACATAATTTTACCAACGGTGTAATTCTACTGAGAGGGTTTCCACGGACAGCTGTATAGGTAAAGTTCCCCTTTGCCCCTTGAGGCCTCCTACTGTCCATGGTTCGCCAATCCAACGCTTTCGTTGTGTTTTGGAAAACAGTTTGTGCCCTTCGAAGAGTTCCCATAACATGACCTTGACGTGAGGGGAACTTTCCCAGGGCCCAGCTGGCTCCCTTGATTCCTCAGCCCCTCCTCAACTCCCCCCCCCTGCCAACAAGGCTTCCACTCCCCACCCCCCTTTCCGTTTCTGTTGTCAAGCTGCGAGGAAAATTGCAGGCAGGGTTAGACTCCGAATCGGCTTTTGACGCGCTCTCCCTTAGACCCTGGATTCATTTCTCTCTTTTCTCTGACAGAAGTCCATGTCTGCCTGCCCAGCCAGTTCAAATGTACAAACACCAATCGCTGCATCCCAGGCATCTTCCGTTGCAACGGGCAAGACAACTGTGGTGACGGAGAAGATGAGAAGGATTGTCGTAAGTAAAAAGCGACTAGAGTCCTTTTTTCCTGCCGGTCTCTGTGCCAGGCTTGTCAAAAGATCAGATGTGCTTGCAACGATTAGCATAATCTCGGTAAACATCCTGGGGAGTTTGTTTGTACATGAAAGCCAAATTACAGTGGTATTGCTAATTCTGCACCATGTTAGTAAAATCGCACACACACAAAAAAATGGAATTTTGCAATCTGTCACCATGAGGCAGAGTAAATAAATCTGCGGGTGTTGAGGTTCAGGGTGAGTATCAAGCTTCTTTTTCGGGATGCGGAAGCCCTGATCCTTAGAAAACTGAATTCCGTTCAGAAGAAGAAAGTGAACAGATGTGGAATTAAATAGCTAGCAGAGATAGTCCTCGGCTTACAACAGTTCATTTAGTGACTGTTCAAAGTTACAATGGCACTGAAAAAAGTGACCTATGACCATATTTCACAATTACGACCTTTGTAGCATCCCCATGATCATGTGATCAAAATTCAGATGCTTGGCAGCTGGTTCATACTTATGACCGTTGTCGTGTCCCAAGGTCATGTGATCCCCTTTTGTGACCTTCTGACAAGCAAAGTCAATGGGGAAGCCAGATTCACTTAACAACCGGGTTACCAACTTAACAACTGCAGTGATTCACTTAACAACTGTGGCAAGAAAGGTCGTAAAATGGGGCAAAAGCCACTTAACAAATGACTCACTTAACAACAAAATTTGGGCCCAATTGTGGTCGTAAGTCGAGGACTACCTGTATGGTTTTCTTCAGTGGAGGGGCAATAGCCAGCATATATAATGTTGTGGGTCATTGTCTGATTGCGTAGAGTCAGCATTTATTTCAAGGAACTCCCATTATATACCGGGGTTTATCTCCTGACTCCACTTTCTTTTTTACAGCGGAAGTGACTTGTGCTCCAAACCAGTTCCAGTGTGCCATTACCAAACGCTGCATTCCACGAGTTTGGGTTTGTGACCGTGACAATGACTGCGTGGACGGATCCGACGAGCCCGCCAACTGCAGTAAGGCACCATGCACGCTATGGGAGCTGGCTTTGAGAAGGAGAGAATTATGTCTTATGTCCCCAAGAATGCCCAATGCCTTGCTTTGGTCTTCCTTTGTCCATTTGTGTCACTAACTTGAAACCTGAAAAACTAACTCTTTAATGGCGTTAGCCTTTGCGGACTTATTGAAAACCACTCAGTTTTCTTTACTTGAATGTTTCTGAGACGAGAAAGCCTGTAATGACTAGCTAGCTTTCTGTGCCTTGGTGGCTACTATTATGACCCAGGTGATCAAGGCAAGGCAGACCTCTAGAGCAGGGGTCTCCAACCTTGGCAACTTTAAGCCTTGTGGACTTCAACTCCCAGAATTCCTCCGCCAGCTTTGCTCTGGGAGTTGAAGTCCACAAGTCTTAAAGTTGCCAAGGTTGGAGACCCCTGTTCTAGACTATTCTTTATTTCTCTCAACAAATGTTCCAGCCAACAGCCCTCCAACGACCGGGAAAGGCTCCACCCCAACGCTTCCCTGAAGGCAGCCACCCTCAGTTTCACAAACACAGCCCCTTTAGTACAAAGAGAGCCCACAGAGTAGGAGCACGCTCACAGGGCAAGGTTCAGGGTTCCAAATCCAATCCACAAGGCAGAGTCCAGGCACAAGACAAGGGCACTCCTCAGGACAAGAAGCAGCTCCAAAGGCACAGTGAAGCAAAGGCCAAACGCAGGCCACAAGAGAAGGGCTAGGTCCAAAACAAAATGTGAAGAGCAATGTTCCAAGCGAGTCAAGGCAAACAGCAACAGGCACGAGTCAAAGCCGGGGGAGTGTAAGCCAAAGCAAACAACTGTTCCTGGCAAGACTAACTCCCCATGGCTCCTCCTTAAGTTACTCTTCCCTCCAGGTGTTCCTTGTGAGGAGGAGTGGGGCGATCTCCTCCTGAGTAGCCTTGCAGCCTTTCTCTGGGCTTGCCTATGCTCCACTCTTCTTGCCCTTGGATGAATGGAGTAGACAGCTGTTCCTCATCAGAGGAGATCGGCTGCAGAGGTGGGTTCCTACCGGTTCAGACCGACTCTATAGAACCATTAGTAATGTGGCGGCCTGGGTCGCTAGAACCGGCAGCGACCCAGGCCTGTCACGCCCCCAAGCTGGTTCTCTCGGCGGCGCCGTAGGCGGTGCCATCTTGTTTTTTGCTTCTGCGCATGCGCAGAAGCTTTTTTTTGTGTACTGCGCATGCACGTGCAAAGCAAGCGCACGGCGCGTCCCTGAGCGAACCGGCAGTAGGAAAATTTATTTATTTATTTATAGATAGATTTCTATGCCGCCCAACTCCCGAGGGACTCTGGGCGGCTAAAATCCGGAACCCACCCCTGATCAGCTGCCTAACAGCACAAGTGCCAGTCAGCAGCCAATCCTCTCCTGTGTCTGTGCAGGCAGGCAGCTCTCCATCTAGTCGACCACCTCCCCCAATGCCTGAGGGGCCCAGAACAGCATCGTCCTCAGCCCCTGGCATCTCCAAACATCCCAAGGGAGACGTGCCTTCCCTGTCGGACGGTCCCAGTTCTAACTCCTCCTCCTCCTCCGAACTGGGCTCTGATGGGACCATGACAGCTGTGTTATTGACATGTGCAATTTTCTAAAAAGCAGTCTGCTTGTGCCTCATTTTGGAGGGCCCTTTCATTTCTTCAATCCTTTTCACTCATGTAGCACAAATGAGATGTGGTCTGGATGAGTTCCGGTGCAAGGATTCTGGCCGATGTATCCCAGCGCGTTGGAAATGTGATGGCGAGGATGATTGTGGGGATGGTTCAGATGAGCCCAAGGAAGAATGTGGTAAGTTGATTGTAACATGGGAATTTTTAGAAGGGATAGGGGCTGGCAGCTGCAGGCACATCCTTGTTCCCAAGAATTTGGGCAGATACACCCTTTTGGGGCAGGCTGTTTTGTTCAACTCTTCTGCTAACAGCAGCCAATTTCTAATCTTAATCTATTTCTGGACACTTTCCCTGCTGCCCATTGTGTGCTACAGTGGGGGATAAAGGTTTCCCAATGTTACAATGTGGTCCAAAACGGTTCCTTTATACTATTAGAAAATTCTCCTTGGGAGGATGTGCAATTTGATCTTTACTGCAATTTTCTTTAGCAATGCTATTCATTTCTTGTGCTTTTTTTTCCCCCTTTACCTCTCCACATTGCACATTCTTCATTTTTTTAGATGAGCGGACTTGTGAGCCCTACCAGTTCCGCTGCAGGAACAACCGCTGTGTTCCAGGCCGCTGGCAATGTGACTATGACAACGACTGTGGGGATAACTCGGATGAGGAAACCTGTAGTATGTGCTCACTTCAACCTTATGCTACCGTGTTTGCATGTGGGGAGGAAGGAGACGACCGTTTCTTACCTTTTCTTATCTGCTCATGCCTAATTTTAGAAAGATTGTAAAACAAGAATTGCTTGTAGAAAACGGGTACTGAATAAAGCAGGCATCTCTTCCCATCAGAAAAGCTCCCATTAGTGTAAGAAGCGATAAAGAATTGAGCTAGAAAAAAATACTGGCTGAGTTTCAAGTTCAATAGCTGTAATTTGAGAAGACAAATGTCGTGTGCTGCTTGAGCCATACCCAAAAGATGCCCAATTAGACAAATATTTCCCTTGCATTTCTTCTGTGCCAATTCTTGTTACCATGTCAGCTGGTGGTATCTGCATGAAAATAATTTCTTTGCAGTTATCATCTCTCCAACCAGATAGGCCTGAGAAAAGGTAACAGGAAGACTCAATTGTGCATATCTTACCAGAATAATTTTTTTTAATAAACTATCCTAAATAGTCCCAAAGGTGCTTTTTTCAAGAGGCAACTGGACTTTCTGGTTTTTCTTTGAAGTCGTTTCGCTTCTCATCCAAGGAGCTTCTTCAGCTGTAATAATAAGCTGCTTGAATGAGAAGCGAAACGTCTTCAAAGAAAAACCAGAAAGTCCAGTTACCTCTTGAAAAAGCACTTTTCAGACAACCATGACCTGGATGACTGAGAATCTCCATAGACATTACCCTAACTAGTCTTTCTATCTGCGTTGTTTTCATCTTCTGGTACCAAACACTTGGGTGCTCTTCATGTACACGTCCCCTTCCCAAGATAATTAAGAGGAATCTTGGTCAGATGAATACTCCAGGTTTTTTTTAACAGTTGTATGCAATATTCTTGGGTGAATTGTCCAGAATGCCAATTCGCTGAATGCTCTGGATATTGATCAGGCTGATGAGGCTATCAAGATGTTCAAAAAGATGATCAGCCTTTGGTATCTCAAGATGGAAGGGAAATCCATAGACAAATTTTGCTTTGACTGAATGGTAACCCTTCTGCTGTCGCTGTTTGGTATCAGTTGACCAGGATAAAAACGTCCAACAGGATGATAAAGATAAAAAGTCAGGCAAATGATCTGTCACAAAGTAATGCTTCCATAGAACCTTTGGATGTTGTAATGAAGCCAGGCCTCCAGCAATAATTTTAAATCTTTTAAAATGGCTCATAAAATAACCTCATCTCTTCCCCCTCCCCACTAACTCCTGTAGATGCTAGAACATGACTTTACTTCTTTTGGTTTGTTCCTTACCATACTGTGTAATTTGAGTTTGTGCCATTTCACTTCATCTTACGTTTTTCTCCATTTTCATACTGTCGTATCGGGGCTTGCAGAGGTAGGTTTCTGTCAAAAATGTTTTCCTTCCCCTTTAAAACTTTTAATTGTGTTGAAAGGAGGGGGAAAAAAAGATTATTTGGAGGTTTCATCTGTATTCCCATGTATTTGCCTCTGTATTCCTTTTGCAGCAATTTAATGGAGGTTTATCTATGTCAGTGGTTCTCAACCTGTGGGTCGCGATCCCTTTGGGGGTCGAACGACCCTTTCACAGGGGTTGCCTAAGCGCGCGCTAGCCCGCCATCTTGGTGCCACGCCCCCTTTGTCAATTCATCGTGCGCGGGGAGGGGGTCGCGGTGGCGGGGAGGGGGTCGCGGCATTAGGAAGGTTGAGAACCACTGATCTATGTGATGCTTGCTGGAGATCTATTTCTTTTTCAAGTTGATTCTCCTACACAAACCAGGCAGAACTGTCTTACCTCTTAATATCTCTATTATCCCTTCCTTTATTGTATGAAGTGTTTTGAGAAAGAGCCCAAGATTGAAGCAGCCAATTGTGACACAGTAAACAGGGGACAATCAGTGGTTATCATATGGGGGGGTGCATTGGTTCAGTCCTAGCACCTCCATTGGCGAAGACTTTAGGAAATTGCATTATAAACTTGTTTTCTGAACCTCTGAAGATTCACTTTCTATCCATAAAGATGATACTACTGTAGAAATTGCCTCTCTCGAATGCAATTTCCTATGTTGCAAGCAATTATAGCAATGTCAGTGAAAACAACAAAACACCCCAATAAGATAATAACTAAGTTGAAAGTGAAAATGGTATATGCTTGGTTCTGTAAATCTACGGGATTCTTTGCACATTAACTTTTTATGTGGCAGGGAGGCAAGGAAACACTCAGAAACTTTCAATAATGGTGTTGAATCTCGCACTGAGGAACTCTAAATTAGGAACGGACAGAAGGTGGATTGCAGTCTTCTGCTAGAACTCTGGTTGATTTGCAGTAGTTTCATAAGTGTCTCTTGCTCTCATTTGTATAACAAATAGCAAAACAATCTCACTTTCTCACATGCAGTTAAAACAAAAGTAGGATAAAGGCAGATGTGGATATTATGCGAAAGGGTGTGACTTCAGTCCTTGTACTGAAACTAGCTCTTAAACTGAATATGTTCATGCTTTTCCTTGAATTTTAAGTGCATTCCCTATCCTGCATAAGGTTCTCCTTTATGGATCTCTATTTAAAAACAAAGCATATTCCCCAGTCCTGAAGTTTACTCTCCTAATTGTTACCAGGAGCAGAGACTAAGAAACTTGAAGCTGTTCCTGTTTTCTGTACTTGACATTTAGTAATCTCTTGGAGGAACTTGCCGGTCACCACAAAGCTAGTATAAGGTGCGGCATGCAAGCTCTTCGGCCAACAGGTGAACGGACCAAAGTTCACAAGTCGAAAAAGTTGAGCTGAGATTGTTAGTGTGGCAGAAGCTGCTGTTTTATTTATTTCTTTATTAAATTTGTTTGCTGCCCATCTCGCCGCAAGGCGACCGTTGTGGATAATGTGGTTGATAAACTGAGAAATCATTGTCTTGCTACCTCTTCCTCTTTACTCCTACCCCAACTTTTCTTTTGGCTTCTCCTCTGCTCTGTTTCTAGTCAAACTGAAGTTAGGAATTTTCTGTGTTACAATAATCGGGCTACTTATGCCTACCCTGCGAGGCACTAAAAATAAGCAACGATGTTGATGTGTGTGAATTGTAGAGTAGCCACAACTCCTTACAGGTGTGTCGAAACTTTCCAGCTCATGTCCCTCTCTGCTTTCTCTGCTTACAGAGCCCAGGCCTTGCTCCGAAAGTGAGTTCTCTTGCGCCAATGGCCGTTGCATCGCAGGGCGTTGGAAGTGTGATGGGGACCATGACTGTGCCGATGGCTCTGATGAGGTAAGGCCCAAGGGTGAAAGAAGCTATGATCAACATGCAGCAGCTTTCACAACTAGCTTCTGGTCTTTGGCTTGAAGTCTTACAGACGCCCTCACCACCTTGATCCAAAAGAGTTTTGAGTATAACTTCTATAGTCTTTGTAGACATGGATCAAATGGAGGGTGGATAAAAATCGATGATTTAAAAAAAAAAATCGGATTTTTTTTATTTTTATCAAATTTATTTTAATAAAATGCTTTTGGAATAAAAATCTATCTAAAGGTAGTTTTCTATTTAAGATACATTAATAATGTAGTTTATTCAGCATGAAATGGAGCTTAGTTATGTAGCATGAGGCTGTATATTCTGCAATGTTGGGACTGTCGGTGAGTCACCAGCGGGTCAGAGGAGGAGCCGCTGCGGGACAGAGACGACAGTTGCTCTTTAAATATTACGATTTAAATTGAGTCGATTTAAATCAAGCCTTTTTACTAGTGATTTAAATCATGATTTAAATCGACTTGATGTAAATCAAATCCACCCTGATCAAATGTTTATGGAAATTGTAGCTTTCATATCTGATTAACATCTACTTGGAGGAAATGGTCTTGTTAGAAGTAAACAGAATTTTACTTGAATGGTGGGATCAGCATAGCCTGAGTTAAGAAAACATTATGCTTTAAAAGAATCTTTGCGGATGAAAAAGATGGGCTAGTTTGGTGTGCATATTAGGAAAAAAGAACTGAAAGTGTAAACATGAGTTACTGAATAACAGAATAAGTAATTGTTGGAAAAGACCCATAAGAAAACTTTGATGGAAGTAGCTTCTTTAGAAATTAGATGAATGTTTTTATCTAATGCTGGTTCTGAGGGGGGAGGGGGAATCATACTTTGATTTTATATGACATCCACTTAATTTTGCATTCGTCGTTCCCTTCCTGTGTAATTTGTTATATTCTGAAAGTCCTATTGCAATCCTGATGATATTAAGATTCAACAACCTCTGCTGCTTAGGAAAGCATTATTGATTCAGACAGAGCAATAACTTACTCAATACCAGATCACTAATCTCTGACCTGAGATGCCTCTAAATCTTGTTCCTCCACAGAAAGAATGCAAGCCACGCTGTGAACAAGACCAGTTCCACTGCAAGAGTGGCCACTGCATCCCACTGCGATGGCGTTGTGATGCCGATGCCGATTGCATGGATGGCAGTGATGAGGAAGACTGTGGCACAAGAGGTAATGGCAACCATCATTTCTTCCCTTGGAAGAGTGGACACCAAAACTAGGTGTCAAATCCCCATACCCAGATCTCAGTTTTATCTCTATTTGGGGGTGGGAGTCTCTAAACAGCCCTTGACCATAAGATGATGACTAGGGAATTCTGGGAGTTGAAGTTCATACATCTTGAACCTGCTGAGATTGAGAAACACTGGTCTAAGTGGAGAGCAGGCCATGTACCTACAACGATCCTTGATAGGATATTGAGGCCTATGCAGCCATGCAAGGATGCCATACATAATGTTATCCTGGATTTGGTGGTATGTGCGGATTCCTGGTTGTGGAACTTATCATTGCTTTTTTATATCTTTTGATACCACTCACAACTTAAGTGGGATAGCAATGCCTCAGGAATGAGGTTGCGACTTACATGCTTTTGTGGCTTCTTTATAGTACGGACTTGCCCTCTTGATGAGTTCCAGTGTAACAACACTCTGTGCAAGCCACTGGCCTGGAAATGTGATGGTGAGGATGACTGTGGTGACAATTCTGATGAAAATCCCGAAGAATGCTGTGAGTATCCTCGCTCCTGTGATTAACCCCTGCTTCTCTTATTGGTCATTTTCTCTTTTCAGCTGATTGGCTAGGAGGTTCACAGCGAACTAGGGACACCCAGAACCTAGGCTTTGACAATTATTCAAGCCAAAATCAATGTCTCCTTCTCTCAGATTCTCACCACGTTTCCAGTTGGGAACATCCTACTCTTGGGAGTTGAGGTTCCCAGGAATTCCAGAGTGATTTAAGGAAAGAAGCAATGTATTTTGTGCTGTATTCTGGGAGGAAGCTGACAGCTGACTCTATACTGTATTCAGTATAAGGAATGCTTACAGGATTGTCACTCTGAAAATGAACCAGTTCTGAAGAATTGTCTAGATTCACACAGGATGAAATTGGAGGAATTTTACCAAGGCCCCCTGATCTCATGAAAGGGTTTTAAGATGCAGAATCTGAAAAGTTGTTGGTACATTAAGAAACAAGACAAGACAAAATGTTGCAGTGGTTAGAAGTTAAACTTATGAGTTGTTTGTTCTCTATAGATATGCAAATATTTAAAAATCCTGTTGGTTAAACTGACTACATTATTAGGTCAGATTTTGGGTTACCATTTTTTCCTACAGATCAGAAAAATGAAGAATGTTTCATAACAGTTTATATTTACACGTGTCAAAATATACAAGAGTATATTTCTTGTAATTTGCATCCAATAAAAATGGCCCAAGAATTTTTCTAAACAAAAATGTAAATTGTCCTAACGCTGTTTATTTTAAACATCAATTCTACCAATGCTCAAATCCCCCCCTGGTGCAAAGTCCAATTAATTTCTGGTGGCAATTTTTTTACACCCTTTATGTTCAAATCCCCAATGATCCACAAAAGTCACAGGCTGATCTGAAGTTACCTGCTCTTAAACCATTCTTGCAGGGACATGTGTTTTTGGAAGGAGGGGCTGAGGGGAGAGAGAAGAGAGAATTTTATAAACCACCTTGAATTCCAGAGTTAGAAAAGGCCTCCGGGGAGGCTTGGGAAAGCTGCTGACCACAGCACATTCAAGGCAGAGCTGGGTAGATCCATGTAGGAAGGCAGATACCTCTTTCACCTTGTCAGGTGAAACAGTCTCATATCTTGCACGGTTTACCATTCAGGTAAGGCAACTGAGCTGAGAGGGTGACCATAGTTTTCCAGAAGTCACAGGTATAAACAGTGGGTTTCCGTCACAGCTGAAAACCACTGCTATATTCCCCCATTCTCTCAACCTGCGGGGGTGAGAGGCCAGGGGAAAAAAAGTGGAAGGGGTCCAGAATCCTACAGAGCCCTTGAACTTTATATTTTTCACAGTGGAATGGAGGAATGGGAAGGGGGAGAGGGGGGACCGACCACCTATGTTTTATGGCTCCCGAAAATACTGTGACCCCAAATCATTCCGGTTCGCCTTTTTTCACTCTTTCTCTTTGCTTCTGTTTTCTGCCGCAGTGAAATTCCAGTGTCCTCCCAACAGACCCTTCCGTTGCAAGAATGATCGTGTGTGTCTGTGGATTGGCCGCCAGTGTGATGGGATTGACAACTGTGGTGATGGCACCGATGAGCAGTTCTGTGGTGAGTGGTTTCTGCTATCTCCTAAGATTTGCAGAAGCATGGCAAACTCCCTACAAGTAATAAACTACAATCTTGGGTCATTTCACAGGTGAAATGCAGCCGGTTCTCACCGGTTCTCCCGAACTGTTAGTAAATTGCTTAGGCAGTTCGGAGAACCGGTTAAAATTAAAGTGCAAGAGAGGGGGTTTTTGAAAGCCTCTAGTGATGGCAAGCTATTCCATTGGTTGATTGGTCTCACCCTTAGGAAATTTCTCCTTAGTCCTAGGTTGCTTCTCTCTTTGGTCCAACACTGGAAGTTTTTAAGAAGAGATTGGATAACCATTTGTCTGAAGTGGTGTAGGGTTCCCTGCCTAAGCAGGGGTTTGGACTAGAAGACCTCCAAGGTCCTTTCCAACTCTGTTATTCTATTCTATTTTAAATATTGGAACTGTGCTATTTTATTGTGACTTGGACTAAGGAGAAATTTCCTGAGGGTGAGACCAATCAAATTGGCCATGCCCACCAAGCCACGCCCACGGAACCGGCAGGGAAATTTCTTGAATTTCACCATTGGGTCATTTGTACTAATCCTATTGTGTAACTGACAGACAGGAGCCAATAACCATAAAGTTAATGACCACCACAAAAAAAACCTGATAGTAAAATCAGGTCAGTGACATGGGTTGCCCATTTTACAACCATCACAACTTACACCCATAATGAGCAGGTCCCATTACAGTCAAAAGTCAAGGACTACATGTGGTTTGCCATTACCTCGTTCTGGAATATTACCATCTATAGCCCTGGCAATAAATATTACCAGCCAGAGCCCTGGCAATGGCAATGGTTCGCCATTACCTCATACTGAGATATTACCAGCTATAGCCCGGGTAATTGCAGATGGTCTGTCATCCAAGGCTGATCTGCTTAGCTTTTTTGGAATCAATCGAATTTGGGTAGGTTCCTCTAGAACAGTCTTCGTTTTAAAGAGTTCCCCCTGTGTTTCTGCATGAGTCACGGCCCTAAGCTTCCTGAGGGGGGGGGGGGGAGACAAGATTGGAGCATTGATTTGTGTGGAGATATAACAGACAGCAATCACAGTGGATGAATTTACTTGCCTTGCCACCTGAGGTGGTAGTAAAATCCAGTCACCTCTGTGGAGACGCAGACTAGATTTATGATTCTTCGGAAAGGAAGACAAGGGAATGAAAGAGATCAAAGTGTGGCATCGTGATGCATTCCTTTGGCTTCTCACTGCCATTGTTTTAACCCCACAGATTCACCAACCACCAGACCTAGGAGCTGCAGCCACGAGAAGAATGAGTTCCTGTGCACCAATGGGAAATGTATCAGTGCTGAGCATCGCTGTAACTTTTTTGATGACTGTGGAGATGGGTCTGACGAAGACAATTGTTTGCAGGGTGAGGGGACAGACCACCGAATGTGGATAATCTTGGATAGCAGGGGAGATGTTATTTTTTTTGCTTTTTAAGTGTGAGGGAGGGAGGCATAGCTTGGGGGACAGAAGGGGAATTGTCAGTATGGTATGATGAAACTCCGAATGGTTTGACCGATTACATGCTCACACCCCCAGCTGTTGTCCTATCTCTCTTGTTGGTGCTGCTGATGTAAAATTGGTTTATTCCCATTTTGTGCTTGCAGATCCCAAGACTTATGGCTGTCACACCAATGTAACCATGTGTGGCGATGAAGCCAAATGTATCCAGAGCCCCTCATCTGTTTACTGCACCTGCCGCAGTGGCTTTCAGAAAGTGCCAGGCAAGAATTTCTGCCAAGGTAGGAGGCCAATTGTGTCCATTGGATGCTGTAAATATAGTTATTTTTAAAAAGGTATTTTTACGAATCTCCCTTCTCCCTTTTTTTTTAAGTCTCCAACAAAGCTTGGTCCATTTCAAACAAAAATATAGGAAATCAGCCTTGGGTTATAGTCATGTGTTAAAAACAAAATCTAAAATGTTTTGGTTGTCTGGCTGTAGCAACATCAATGCTTTCGATAAATCTATGTCACCACCTGTCAACGCAAAAGAAGACCTTTTGTAATCCATGAGGGAAAGGAACCACTTGAGTGCAACCTGTTCTGGGTTTTTGGAATCAATCAAGTTTGGAATCAATGAAGAACGGTCTTCATTTCAAGAATGAAGTAGAAGAGGATTTGAAGTCACTTAGGAAGGAGAGAAACCTTCCTTCTCAAATTCTTGAAACTGGTGCTGGTTGTCCTTTTGCGCTGTTAATTCTGATTTCAGGTTGTTTGTTTGTTCATGGTGTGTGTGTGTGTGTGTGTGTGTGTGTGTGAGAGAGAGAGAGAGAGAGAGAGAGAGAGAGAGAGAGAGAGAGAGAGACCTGTGTGTGTGGCTGATGCAAGGCGCGGGAAAGTCTACCAATAGCACTAGACCAGGGGTGTCAAACTGGCGGCCCGCGGGCCAGATGCGTTATGCCCAGGCCACGCCCACCCCAGCTCCACAAAGGGGGAAAACGTTGCGAAATGTCATGTGACAGCAACGTGACACCACGAGTTTGACACCCGTGTACTAGACTGATAAGCATCCTCATCAGCCAAGCTGATGGTACTCACTGCTTGCCAGATGTGCTGCAACTGTAATTTGAGCTTTCCTCTAAAACTTTACATTATTCATCCCCTCCTCCCCTTCCTGACTAATGACAGGAACTGCAGGGAAATCAATTTTTTGCAATCTACTCCTTAGTGCTAAATTAACACCTGATTGGCAGTGAGATGGAGCACAGGGGAGGAACAAAGACATTTGGGGATTCTAAACTTCTCCAGCTTCTGCTTTTTTAGCAATAATGGGTGATAAATCAAAACAACGGGTAACTATGGAAAGACTTGTCCTTTTAACTGGCACACTTTATTTTTTGTTTGGTGGTGCTTGTACAAAATGGTATTGAATGCTTACATCTTGTTTGCAAGCACACAGTCCATCTATAGATGAGAGAGAATGGCTCTTGACTTCATGATTTCAGTGAGTTTTGTACCCAGATCCCCAAATCTCTTTCATGACTATTTTACACTTCTCTTCCCAAGTTTTCATTGTACACACAAAGCCCAAGATTGTTCCCTTTGATTTTTATACACACACATGCGGTAGGTAGCCATCACATTCCCATTTGGAATAAGCACCATTATTCATAGGAACATCCCTTCGGTTTAATGAGTTATATGATGGCATTAGATTCACACCATCCATTACTGTTGAAATAATAAAAAAAAAGTAGCAAGTGGAACCCTGAGGGAATTATTACTTTCTACCAATGAGCTCCCTGGTCAACAGGGGACCGTATGAGCTATAAATAATTTTGATAGAACCATGTTCTAATGTACCCTGCAGAGGTTCCCACTTTTAGAATACGGAATAACAGAGTTGGAAGGGACATTGGGGGGTCTTCTACTTATTGTTCTGTTACTCCTGAGTCTTAAGGCAGGAAAAAAAATATGTCGTGATTTACTCCTCCCGTCAGTCATTTACATCCAGTGATCTTGTTTTCGCGTCTTCCTTGTTCTACTCAGACATCAACGAATGCCTGAACTTCAGGGTTTGCAGTCATCTCTGCAACAACACCAAGGGCTCCTATATGTGCACTTGTGCCAAGAACTTCCAGAAGACCCATCATATGTGCAAGGCTGAAGGTACCGTAAACAGCATTAGGGTGGGAGCTTTATTTAATACTCAGCGCAGCGTCCCTGTGTGTATCAGAGAGATCACCTGATGGTGGGGTTTAATGAGATTTGAACAGATCGGTATAGGATTACTTCATTCGCCTATCCATTTCTGCATGTTTTTCTAAACGTTAAAAAAAAAAAAAGAAATATTTGTCAGGCCTGACATAGTGAAACTGATTGTGCTTTTAAAAAAGGAGACGACAAAGGAACTTTTCCAGTTTAATGTAACCTTTTAAAAGCCAGCATACTTAGAGCAGTGCAAGATTCTTTTCACGGAGACTTCTGCCATTTTCTAGTGGTTCCTGGAATCACTGCAAAGCTCAGTTGTGTCGTGCAGTAGAAAACACCCTGGGTAGAAGCCTTTTGTGTGGAAAGAGCATGGTGCTGTTATAATCACGGTGGCTCTTGTAAAAATTAAAGGAGGATCAAAGAGAAAATCCTTGGCCAAAACATTTCAAAACCTTTCTTCTCAGCTTGATACTCTTCCCTGAGGTACGTTGGTCCTGGTATTCTAGAAGTTACTTTCCTGAATTTCTTTCTGGAAGAACATAAGCTAGCTGGACTTTGTTTCCATTAACTTTTGTCCTACTGGGAACAAAACAGTCAGATTTGCTCCTCGCACGATCAATGGCAGAATACTATTTAATCCCCATTTTTAATTGGCATGTATGATAATGCATTGAGTGCCATGACACATACTTTGGAGCATTACCATTCAAGAGCAGAGAGTTCTGGCCTTTGCAGCCAAATTCTCTTTAGCTGCTTCTAAGAAAACAAAAACAAAAACAAATTACAGTCTGCTTTATACCTGATCAGAGCAAAATGAGAGATAAAGCTGAAGAAGAGCTGAGGATGAAACTAAAGTAAGGTGACTACGACATTAAAACACTTGGCTGATTACAGAACTCCATTTTCTCATTATGGGGCCTAGTGAGTCAGATTTTCTATCAGCCCCTTGGCACTCCTGAAGAAAGTTTGTACATTTTGCTCTCTGTGAGGGAACAAAGAGCCTATGTAACTCCCTGCTGTGCTTTGGGGGCCTAGAATTGCCAAGGAATTTCATCTTCTTTTTCATATAGGATGTATTATAAGGCACATATGTATTTTCACACTTTTGCTGTAGATCAGCATCGAAGAGATACACATGAGCAAATATTTATGGAAAGCCTATTAAAATATGCTTTCTTAGATAGCAAGGAGAACTACATGCCTGCAAGCATTTAGACTGCTTCCCTGAGGTGTGCAAACATATATAATTACGCCTCAGGTTAAAGTTCATCATGAGAATGAGAAGCGGTCGTGTTTGTTCTCTTTTTCCTGAAAATGGTGCCTTCCCCTCTTCTGTCTTGTTCATCTCTCTGTGGGAAGATTCACTCATTTTCATATCGGGTTCATAAAAATCAATGTAACGGTTCTATTCCTTTTTTCAGGCTCTGAGTATCAGATACTTTACATTGCTGATGACAACAAGATCCGCAGCATGTATCCCTTCAACCCGAACTCGGCCTACGAACCCGCCTTCCAAGGCGATGAGACTGTCCGTATTGCTGCCATGGATGTGTACGTGAAGGGTAACAAGATATACTGGACTAACTGGCACACGGGACGCATATCCTGCCGTGATCTCCCCTCCTCAGCCGGTTCTAGCCCCTCTAATCGTAACCGACGGCAGATTGACGGCGGTGTCACCCATCTAAATGTAAGTGGCAGAAATTCATGACTGAGGAGCCACCAGAGCTGGGATTTCGAAAAGGCCTTGAAGTTCATTTTGCTTCCTGCTTTCTCTTTCAGATCTCAGGGTTAAAGATGCCACGGGGCATTGCCGTGGATTGGGTGGCTGGGAACATTTATTGGACGGACTCGGGGCGTGACGTCATTGAAGTAGCACAGATGAAGGGGGAGAATCGCAAGACACTGATCTCGGGCATGATTGACGAGCCACATGCAATCGTAGTGGACCCGCTTCGAGGGTAAGAGAGGCCCCAGTACTCCTTCCATCTTGCCGTGCCCCTGTAGAACAATCTCATAGAAGCCTTTTCTCTTTATAGCGTCATGTACTGGTCAGACTGGGGGAACCACCCTAAAATTGAAACAGCTGCAATGGATGGGACCCTCAGAGAGACACTTGTCCAGGACAATATCCAGTGGCCTACTGGTGAGTTAACCGAATAATCTGTGCTTTAGGAGCCCCGTTTTCTAATCAAAGCTGGGGACAGCGGGAATATGCTTGACTTTCAGGACTTTTGAAAAGTTAAGTATTGTAATCGACATTTGTGGTTTACTTGCAGGTCTGGCTGTTGATTACCACAATGAGCGTCTGTACTGGGCAGACGCCAAGCTGTCGGTCATTGGCAGCATCAGGCTCAATGGCACTGACCCAGTGGTGGCCATCGACAGCAAGAAAGGTAAAAGAAAAAAAAATTGTAAACGAATCATGCATCTCTGTGCTTTTGTTTGCATATCTATGCATACCTGTGTGCGTATATGTGGAACAGAGGAGAAGATATATTTCTGGTGGCACCATAAGACCTTTTCTCTCTCCTAAGCAATGTATCTATTATCTCTTTTTTTTGTTAACAATGATAATGCAATTATTGTTTTTAAATCAATGTATCGATTATCTCTTTTTTTTGTTAACAATGATAATGCAATTATTGTTTTTAAATCAAATGGGCAAGATAAGTCAACTAAAGCAATCCAAACCAGCAATGCTACATCCCTCCTACTTTTTTGTTAAGAGAAGTATTTGTGTTCCAGAAGTGCAATTGGAATTATAGAACATTGCCTCCTGCTTGCAATCTTAGAAGTTGTCATCAGTTGAATGTGTTCTTCTTCTTAGAGAATCTAAAGAGTATTTTTCACTGCAATTAATACAGGATAGGACATTTCTTTTCCTCTTCATGGTAGCAATCAATAGATCGTCATTCTTTTCCCTGTCTTTGTTTTAGGGACAGATATTTAGCTCACCCGGCCAAATTCAAATATTGTCTCCCCAATACTACAACAAATAGAATTGCCCAAACAATCTCTTACTCTTCTTTCATGCCTTTTTCCTCTAGGACTCAGCCATCCCTTCAGCATTGACATTTTTGAAGACTACATTTACGGTGTCACTTACATCAACAATCGCATCTTCAAGATCCACAAGTTTGGCCACGGCACTGTCACCAATCTTACCGCTGGACTAAACCATGCCACCGATGTGATACTCTACCACCAGTATAAACAGCCAGATGGTCAGTTTCACTTTATGGAGCACCACACGTGGCTTTTGGTATTATATCATGGGGAACCAAGTGCAGGACCTGTGACCAAAAAAAAAAAAAGCTATTCTGACTTTCTCAGTTTTAATGTGCTACATATGGAAGGCGCCAGATTGGGGAAAGCTGGAAGGTTAAGTTAGAATAGGTTAGTTAGAACTAGGTTCGTTTTTAAGAACAAAACTGACATACGGGTTAAGTCCAGTTTTGGGAAAGGCATTAAACAAAAAACCAGTGAGGTATTTAAGATATTTCATCAGAAAGGAATGGCTAGGGGGAAAAAAGAAAATAGTACCAACCATGCGTAAGGCTATATGTGTGCGGGTGGGATTGCCATGATTTCATAATTTGACCATCTGCAAAGTAGATGCCAAGAAGCTTGGATTCTGTATCTGTATGGACAGAGCTGATTACTGTCGTAGATTTACCTCTAGAGGTCCCTGCAACATAGAAAAAAAGGCGATGAGAGGCAAGAAACTGTAACAAAACATGGAGATTTTTGCGCTTATATTGGAGGCTCAAACTATAGTTTGGATGCTAAATTACAGCCTGTCCATCATTAGGGTTTGGTTTGTTGAACAGTGGAGTTATTGAACTTTTTCAGATATTTAAAATGCTTTCAGCACATAGGTTTACCACAGATAAGTTAAGGAAGCCCTCAGGGAGTTAGATGCATTACTTTCCTGTTTCTTTGGAAGAGATAAGAGTAAAAAAAGAGTTGTGCAAAATGGGGCAAGGGAAACATTCAGTTTTCCTCCTAAAAGATTCTGAACGGTCTCTTGGAATGCAGCCATTCGTGCATTCTGGAATTGTTCATAAAATTCTGGAAGTACATTAGCTGGAATGGGAACGGTTCTATAGAATCGCCGAAACATCAGAGATGTTGGCTAGATGATCCGTTGATTTTGATTATGGGCATTCATTTCTAGTTACATTTTCCACTCAGGTGATTTCATCTGTGTGGAATTTGCTCGCTCTAAATTTTTGCATTAATCCAGGCACATTATTGGCTAAACTGGAGAGAATGTACATTTTCAGGGTGATAATAAGCAGATATGTTAGTCTAATGCAGGGGTGTCAAACTCAAGGCTCGGGAGCCGGAGCCGGCCTATGGGTTGCTTAGATCTGGCCCGCAGGACCACCCTGGAACCAGCGAAGGATTGGCCAGTGGTGCCTCTGCCAGTGAACTGGCAGAGGGTTGCAGGAGGCCGTCACAGCCGAAAACGGAGCTCGGGAGCCTGTTTTTGCTGGCAGAGCGCTTGGGCCACCACAGGCGCCCCCGACATGAGTGACGTCGAGCTGGCCAAACACCCCCGGCCACCCCCCCCAGGTCAAACACAATGCTGATGCGGCCCTCAATGAAATCGAGTTTGACACCGGTGGTCTAATGGATCATCAAGAAATAGAGTGTGTGTGTGGGGGGGGGGGAATTGATTACCATGGACTCTGAGCCAGGAAAACACAAGCTGGATTGTAAAAAGACTCTTCCGAAACCGAATGAAAAGAAGGCAATCCAGAAGCTAGAAAATCAAGTCTTGCTTCCTGAGGTTCTTTTTCCAACCCTCTTTGGACGCCAAAGGATCTGCCATGCAGTGACAGAAAATGTTTTACCTGAGACCTCTGCTGAACTCTTATATTTGCTGTCTTTTCTCTCCAGTGACCAACCCATGTGACAGGAAGAAGTGTGAATGGCTCTGCCTCCTAAGCCCAAGCGGTCCTGTGTGCACCTGCCCCAATGGCAGGAGGTTGGACAATGGCATATGTGTGCTTGTTCCTTCACCTAGTGTCTCACCTGTTGGTAGGTCCATCTTCCCTTCTGTGCTCCGAGCTCTCTGTAACTGTGGGTCCTTTAGGCTTGAACTTTGTTGCCCTTTAGTGCCTTGATCCTTCTCAGTCAGCCCCTGGCAAGACATGCAAGATGAATACTTCAACATGGTGGGTACCATAGTTTGGGTTTCTTTATTGGACAATGGAAATCAGCTCAAGTATCCCTTCACCAATTGAAGCTGATGGCTGTGAGAACCCACCTAGATGAATTTTGCGTGGTTTATTCACAGCATCGAAGGAATGAAAATAACGGCAGTGTGGAAATATGCCAAGTTTGCATTTTAGTCAATAATAATAATAATAATAATAATAACAACAACAGCAACCTTTATTGTCACTGTACATATATACAACAAAATTGATTTAGCCTCTACTGGTGCAATCCATAACAAAAATACAAGACAACATGAATAATATAGAAAATGGTCCTTATACAAGTAATTAGGGAGAAACCAGTCATATGTTTCCATGTATGCATGGAATGATTGTAGTTGTATTTAGGAGTCTGACAGCCCATGGATAAAAGCTGTTTTTAAACCTGTTTGTCCGACTGGCTATACTTCTGTGTCTTCTGCCCAAAGCTCATGCTTTGTATGGAGACGATCCAGACTCAATGGCTTTTTCCAGTTAAGGGTTGTTGTTTTTTTCAGAAAGATAATAAGAAAATGTTGCGCTTGACCTAACCCAAGACAGACAGATCAGGAGCCATACCTTTCTCTTCTTTTCCAAAGGAGAGCTCAGTTTCATGATGAAAAGAGAATGCACCATGCAAATGGGAAGAGTTGGAGAGGAGGGGGAGCACAACATATTTTAAGCCTGTTTAATGCTTGACAGCAATTTTGTTCTGCCTTTTTACATAAAGGCGGTAGAACGCTTGCACAAGTGTCTTTTGGCAGGAAATCAACAAATTTCAGTGACTTCGTTAAAAGTACTACAAAACTGCAGTTGAGGTTTACAAGTAGTTACATCCTCCTGCCTTAATGTTCTTTTCGCTACTTCTGAAGTTAATAGCAAACACAACACTACGAACTAGACTGCCCTGCGTTTTTCTTGCCTGGTGGGCTGATGCTTCTTAGGAAAAGTAAGCATCAAAGCAAATCTGCGTGCCACAAGTGTATAGAGAGCTATTTCAGCTCCCAGGAGAACAGTGAGCCTCTTCTGTGCACTGTTTCTGACTTCCCCTTGCATTCTTTTATCTCTTGTGGAGCAAGTAATGTTGTGTTTTCAGTCTGATCAGGAAGAGTAGTACGACATTCTCATACGTAAGCAAGATGAATTGTTTTTAGGGTACTTTACAATCTTACAAACCAACTTATTAGTTGCAAGGCACTTGATAGAAGAATCAATACCTTTGTGCTTCTACTTAAGAGCAAGGAGATAAAGACAATTCTACATATGGCATGTATCTCATGGAATAAGAACCTTTACTGAGAAGTTTCTTGTGCTTGTAGAGAGTCCATAAAAGTAGGAGAATATTCAGAGCTACCTACTGCAGGGTTGACCATATAAACATAGGGAGATGTTTCAGTCTTCTGCTCTGTCTAATTTTCCAAGGCTTCAAGCAGATAAGGTCTTTCGTATCTCCTGCTTCCTAATAAATTCCAGGCATTGAACTTGGGACTTTCCTGTGTGCCGTGGATCCCTATCCTGAACATTGGCCACTTACTCTGTAATCTGTAGAGGAATGCTGCTGGGAATTCCTTGTAGGCTCTTGCATACTTCCGTTGAGCTGTAGCTGGCCACAGATTAGTTATGTTGTTACAAATGAAAGTAGTAATTTCTATTGAAGATCTGTGCAGTGTAAAATTTATATGTGGGCTGGGGTGATATATTTTGAAATTGAAGCCCACTTCTGGCACAGGAACATCTTTATATTTTACTTGCTCTCGGTGAAGCTACCAGCTGTAATGTCTACCCAAATCTTGGGCTTTCTTTAATATGGATGAGGAGAAACTTCTTCAGATCTTGGTTCCCAGAACCCGTGTTGCTTAATCAGGCATTCTTTGTTTATGTACAGAACTCTGGGAAATAATCCTTCTGTGACATGGATTCTAAATCCACCTTTTGCTGTGAAGCCCTAGGCAGTTCCCTTCCTCCGTGAAACCATGTACCGCAACACAAATACATGCAGTGGAAACATTAGTTCCCTGCTGCCACTTTCCCTCTGCTTTCTCTCTTACTTTTCCACAAGTCAGTTTGGATCATAAGCTCTTCAGAGAAGGAAGTTCTTTGCTGGTAAGAATTTTAAGCACTGGTAATGTTATTAAAACAGTGCATAATAGCAATAACAATAGCAATAGCACTTAAACTTATGTACCGCTTCACAGTGCTTTTACAGCCCTCTCTAAGCGGTTTACAGAGTCAGCATATTGCCCCCAACAATCTGGGTCCTCATTTTTACCGACCTCGGAAGGATGGAAGGCTGAGTCAACCTGGTTAGATTCAATCTGCCAAATTGCAGGCAGCCAGCAGTCAGCAGAAGTAGCCTGCAGTACTGCATTGTAAACACTGCGCCACCGCGGCTCATAATAATAATAAAAAGTAAGGAGGACCTGCTTTTTCATGTCTTTGCATGCTTTATTCTTCAGTTCCAGCCACTGACACTTGCGATCTCGTTTGCCTCAATGGTGGCAGCTGTTTCCTCAATGCACGCAAGCAGCCCAAGTGCCGTTGCCAGCCACGTTACATCGGGGACAAGTGCCAGAATGACCAGTGCTCCAGCTATTGCCAGAATGGAGGCACTTGTGCTGCTTCTTTATCTGGTAAGTTGTTGTAAAAATTTACAAGAAGAGTTGGATGCCCAGAGCTTATCAATACAGGGAGAAGAAAAGTGGAGAGTCCTGGCTTACAATACCGAAAAAAAATTACAGCACTGCTCTGTTGGGTACAAATCAGAGGTGGGTTCCTCCCGGTTCGGACCAGTTCGCCCGAACCGGTAGCGACCCACTGGTGACGTCACAGTGATGTTACGGATCCGGTTCGGTCGGTGCCAGTCCGTGGGCACCGTCATCTTTTTTTTGGAATTTTTTTTTTTAAAAAATTGGAATTTTTTTGGAATTTTTTTTTCTTCTGCGTATGCGCAGAAGCCGAGTTTCCAGCACTGCGCATGCGTCACCATCTTGGTTTTGGCTTTTTTTTTTTTTTTTGGGAATTTTTTGGCACTGCGCATGCGCACGTGCGCAAAGGGCGCACACGCCCACGAGGCGTGCCCACGCAGCGCAGGAGGAAGCGAACCGGCAGCGAGGTAAGTTAGAACCCACCCCTGGTACAAATGCGATTGGACACCAACATGTCCCTCACTTTGCTGCTTATTTTTTTTCTACTGTCGTTTCCCTATATTTTAAACTACAGGTAATCCTCAACGTACGACCACAAGTGAGCCTCAAATTTCTGTTTGCTAAGTGAAACAGTTCTTAAGTGAGTTTTGCCCCATTTCACGACCTTTCTTGCCACAGCTGTTAAGCGAATCACTGCAGTTGTGAAGTTAGTAACCTGGTTGTTAAGTGAATCTGGCTTCCCCATGGACTTTGCTTGTCAGAAAGTCGCAAAAGGGGATCACATGACCCCAGGACACTGCAACCGTCATAAATATGAATCAGTTGCCAAGCGTCTGAATTTTGATCACATGACATTGGCGATGCTGCAACAGTTGTAAATGTGAAAAACGGTCATAAGTCTCTCTCTTCAGTGCCGTTGTAACTTTGAACTGTTGTAAGTCGAGGACTACCTGTATTTTCCCCCCAAAGGCCTTATAAGTTACATATATTCTTTGTAAATGTCTCTAGTTTCTCTGTGGAGTCAAATCTTCATTGGTTTGCTACTTTTACAGTTGAAATGGATGGAGACTCTGAGCCAGGGAAAACATTTGACAGACAACATGGGCGTTCAGTGAAATGCTTGGTTCGCTCCAGGAATTCAGTATGCAGCCTTGCAAAGCTTTTTGTTGTTTGTTGGGAAGCCCTCTGCCAAAATCAAAACCACGCTTAATTGACAATCTCTTTCTTCCCACCCACCCAGGAATGCCAACGTGCCGCTGCCCCAATGGCTTCACTGGTTCTCAGTGCAACAAGCCGGTGTGCATGGATTACTGCCTTAATAATGGCAGTTGTACAGTCAACCAGGGCAACCAGCCAAACTGCCGCTGCCCGGACAGTTACGTTGGTGACAAGTGCCAGTTTCGTAAGTATTCCCAAGCAAGTCTTAAAAGATGTCCTGAGGGTTTTGAAGGGCAGAGTCTGCCCGTCAGTCGCTGCCAAGAATACCCCAAATTCTAACCAAAGGGAGGAAGTACAGAGAAATCAACTAATCTAGCCAAGCAGCCTTTTCCCTGACTTCCAGGAAGTTGGAGCTGAAATCTCTGCCTTACTTCCTTGGATCCTTTTTGGGGTCGGTAGCAACAGCGAAGGTGAAATTGGATGGAGAATATATACATTTCTCTCCAAGGATTGCTGTAATCTTTCCATTCAATATAGAATCACTTTGCTTAACCTATTACTAGTGCAAATAGGCACATTTGGAGTGTGCTTGCAATCTTGGGTCACGTTCACAGTCTCTAGGCACACCATAAAAATTCGCACAATGTGGGAACTGAACATGCCAGAGAACTTTAGAGTGTTCCATTTCCTCTTTGGACCATGCCAGGGTTTCTGGAAGTAAATCCTCTGAATTGGGAGGATCTTAAGTGGCATTCCAGATGAGACAGACCTGTTTCGGGATTGGATTACCCTTTGGAACAGCTTCCAGTTCAGAGGATTTATTTCTGGAAACCATTGAACCATTCAGAGAATGGCATGTTCTGAAAGAGATTTACCATGTGCTTTTTTTGGGGGGGGGGGCAGGGGGGGTAGGAGAAGACTGGGACATGCCAAAGCTGTCTGGAGCATTCTTTTTGCAAATAAGCGAATTCCTGTGCACATCCTTAATGTGCTAGCACTTTTTTTTTAAATAACACCATCATTTAATAATAACCAATCAATGGTGTATAAGAGATAAAAGATTCCAAGTGACCGGCAGTCAATTGTTTGTGAATCTCAAGCTAAGGCAGAATCTCTGCTGTGAATCTGGAATGAATCCTTTCCCCTTACGCCAACATCTCTCTTGCTCTTTCAGGCCTTTGTTCAAACTACTGTGAAAATAATGGCGTGTGCCATTTGACAGCCTCTGGGACTCAGCAGTGTCGCTGCACAACAAATTATTACGGTGACCGCTGCCAGCATGACAAGTGTGACCGCTGCCTCAAGGGCAAATGCTCCATCAACAAGCAGACTGGCAATGTCACCTGCATGTAAGTAGGTGGGATTTGTTGCAAGAAGTGCCGATGGGTGTGGAACGAGGAGAGCCCAAGTGGTTCGGGGTTGTAGGGGGAACAGCTGAACCAAGTACAGGAAGGGAGGGAGGGGAAATGGCTAGGACAGTGGGGCTGTGTTGAAAGACTGAGAGTCGCGGTAAGAAATCTGGGCTCCATTGACCACGCTTCCCTTTGACCTTTGCAGCTGCCCTGATGGCAAGATGGCCCCCAGCTGTTTGACTTGCAACAACTACTGCATGAATGGAGGGACATGCACCATGAATGCTGAAACTTCTATGCCAGAGTGCCAGTGAGTAGGGAGGAAACTTGGAACGAAGCAAGGGACGTGCCCATGTGCTTGAGATAAAAGAAGAGATGATTTATCCATCACTTTCCAGAATGATAACGGGTGTTGATTTCCCATGTCATCCTGTTTCCCAGTTCTTCTCTCTTTCTGTTTTAAGGATATTCTTAGAATATTGTCTATTGCCCTATTGCCTTAGATCACCTACAGTAGTTGTTAATTAATAGCAATAGCACTTAGACTTACATACCGCTTCATGGTGCTTTACAGCCCTCTCTAAGTGGTTTACAGAGTCTGCCTATTGCCCCCAACAATCTGAGTCCTCATTTTACCAACTTTTACCGACTTTGGACTTTGGAACACTGAGTCAACCTTGAGCTGGTCAGGATCAAACTCCTGACAGTGAGCAGAGTCAGCCTGCAATGTTGCATTCTAGCCACTGTGCCACCATGGCTCCACATAACTTATGTAAGCTACATAATTCATGTCATCCAGCCCTGATTTATTATTCTCTCAGTTAGTTTCACCCCAATATTGCTCTTGCCAGCATTTTCCCTGCTCAAAGGAGCTGTCCTATTGGGTTTATCTCGCGTCCACCCTACGTTAAGTCTTTTGCTTCTCGCTCTACAGGTGTATCTTGAAAATGACTGGGGAGCGTTGTGAGGAATCTGTGAACAATGGGCAACAAAGCAACCGTAAGTGGAGTGGACAGATGACTGTCGTAGGGACTGATGTGTGTCTGTGTGTGTTGGAAAGGAATATTGGGAGATTGGAGGTCATCTGTTTGTAGGGGGGGGGGGGAAATCGATAAGGTTCCCAAATCAAGCAGACAATGTGACCCACGGTGTGTCAGTGTCCGAGAGCCTGCCTCTCACTATATTTACACGTGGAACAATCCTGTTCTGACCTAGGCTTCCTAATCAAATGATACAGCACAAACGGCATCTCAAAAACCTCTTTTATTTTTAACGGCTGGTAATTATTTGCATTCCCAGCCGTAATGAGTCCCAAACAAATGATAATAAGTCCGACAACAGGTCTTTCGGGGAAAGGCAGATAAGCACACGAACCTTGATCTTCCTTGACAAGCTGCCAAGGACCAATTAGCAAGAAACTTTGCAAGGCCAAATAGAAACACGGAGTCTGGGCTAGATTGACACGAGTTGCTTCCTGCGACCAGCCCTTCCATGTGCTCCACTTATATAGCCTATGGGAGGGGCCAATTATCTCCAAGTCTTACTCCTGAGTAGTCCTTCTCCTCTGAAACTGTTCTTGCCTTCTGGCAGCTCTGCGCATGCGCACATTGAGAACAGGCTCCCCCTGTTCCTCTGCCTCGCTCATGTCAGCCTCTGGAGGCTCTGGAGTCAGGACAGACCTCCCAGATGGCCCGGGCTGGGTCCCTGCCTCTGGCACCGAGCCTTCTCCAGACTCCAGGCCTGGCCCATGTTCCTCCCCAGCCTCCTCGCTGTCTTGATTAGGAAGATAACCACAGTCAACACAGAACAGATAATATTTTCACTAATAGAGGAGAATATTTGTAGCTCAGGGTTGAAATGAGGGGTCCTTGGTGCTCTCTGAGCTTGCTTGTTTTCTTGCAGGCGTTTCATTACCTGAATAATAGGTAACATCATCAGTGCTAGCACTGATGACGTTATCTAGTTAGGGCAGGGGTCGGCAACCTTAAACACTCAGAGCCACAAAGGCCCTAACCAGAAGCCCCCCGTTCAATTCTGGAGCCAACAGGAAGTCCGATTTCCCCCACCATAGAGTCTCCTCCTAGCACGGCATCCTTTTTCTTCTACCTATCCTAACTGAAAGCCCTATCAATTGTAGAGCTGACTGGCGACCGAGTCGCAGCAGAGGGATGAAAGAGCCACATGCGGCTCCAGAGCTGCAGGTTGCTGACCCCTGAGTTAGGGTAATGAAACGTCTGCAACAAAACAAGCAAGCTCAGAGAGCACCAAGGACCCCCTCGAAATTTTCACTGTTCTCATTCTGGAGCTGTTATGAGTTCTGTAGAGGACAGAAGAATTTCAGTACGGAAGGTTGTGAAAATTAAAGGTATAGACTCCACTGTTACTGCAACAAAGAGCCTGGCGGGCAGGCAGAGCAATACAGCCACCCCAGCCATTGCCAAATTGAAACCCCATCTCTTCATTATAAGGGAGAAGGAATTCTGTCTTATTTACTCCAAGGTGGTTGACTTGTTTCTCCCCTTCCCCGACCTTTGCCGCATAATAACACTGTAGGGTAAGTCACATTGAAGGTGCGTGGCTCAAATTCATGCTTAGAAGGCCCTTTGCTTCTGAAGGAAGAACTGGGGTCTCCACAGTGCTACCCACCACACACACTGTCTCCCATTTGGAAAGGGAGAGGAATATACTCTCTCAGATTGTTATCTATTGCTGTCGTCGTTTGGCAGAGAGAGAGAAAAAAAAGCGATATCAAGAGACATATATAAAGAGAAGGTAACGTGGCTCACGTGTCGAGAGCAGGGGTGAATGATTTCTATGTTTCAGAGACAACCAACATCTCCCTATTTTTTCTAGGAACCGTGTCGATTGTCATTCCAATTCTGCTTCTGCTCCTCCTAATGCTAGTGGCTGGTGCTGTGGTTTGGTACAAAAAACGGATTAAAGGGTAAGCTTGGGAGCATTCCAAAACAATGAATGCAGATGGTCTAAGTAGAAGTCCTATATAACTACCATAGTACAGACTGGGTTTCTATCCTTAAATGCAGGATTGTTTATTTATTTATATAAGCCAGCTTTTAGACAGATGCAAACCCTTCTCGGCAAAGATCCAGTCTGTTGCACTTCTGTTCTCACCTATGACACCTTTTGCCTTGGGTCAATAATTCCTTTCAGGTGCCAAATTGGATTGAAGTATCTTGTACTATGGTATATATATATAATATTAGTATCTGGATTGTCTTGAGAGGAAATGGATGGAGAAGGTGTATCTTTTGCATACTTAGATCTTAATATTCTGCCAAAACGCATGAATCTTTGGCTTCAAACAAATACCTTAAGAGAGGAAATGTCACTGAAATGTGTGTGTGTGTGTGTGTGTGTTAACACACACACACACACATATATATATATGTGAGTAGATTAATAGGTACCACTGAGGTGGAAAGATAATAGTGTTCCATGCACCTTTGGCATATAAACATGTTGGTCACATGACCACAGAACATGTCTTTGGACAATGCTGGCTCCCTCAGCCAAGAAATGACTCTTGGACACTGTCCTCATCTCCATTTCTTGGCTGAGGGAGCCAGCATTGTCCAAAGACATGTTCTGCGGTCATGTGGCCAACATGTTTATATGCCAAAGGTGCATGGAACACTATTACCTTTCCACCTAAGTGGTACCTACACATTTGCATGCTTTCAAACTGCTAGGTGGGCAGGAACTGGGGCAAGAAACGGGAGCTCACCCCCTTGCGTGGTGCTCGGGTCTCAAACCTGGGCTGTCAGCTTTCCATCTGACAAGCTTAGCGCCTTTAACCGCTGAGCCATCGCATCCCCTATATCCAGATTACTTTACAACTAAACTCTTCTGCATTAACCGATGTTATATCCTCCCCTATTATATGCATAAAAGTTATTCTGAGGGCCAAACTACATTTTACAAATAACACCTTGGATTCCAGTCTCCTATGTTTATAAAACTGGGTAGGTAGAGATATTTCCATGTCCTTACGCAGCAATTTCCAGCAAACGCAAAACGTTTTTCCCCGGGGAGGATATTTGCAGCGCAAAATCAATACATGCAGAAGTGATTAAGGATCCTATCCTTTTACACACGTTCCTTGAAGGCGTTTAAACTATCTCAACAAACACAACAAGCACGATCGCCGAGTTAGTGCATAATTCTGCCCCACCTCCCTAGCATTTGCAGTTTAGGTCCTACTCAGTAATGCTGCATTGCCGGATGCTTGCGTCAAGGCCCACCCCATGGGTGTTTGACCCCCATTCATCCTGTCTGTGTCTCTCATCCAGGGCCAAAGGTTTTCAGCACCAGCGTATGACCAACGGAGCCATGAATGTGGAGATTGGCAATCCCACCTACAAGATGTACGAGGGGGACCCCGACGCAGATGATGTAGGGGAGCTGCTAGATGCCGACTTCGCTCTGGACCCTGATAAGGTTTGGAAGAGGAAGTGGGACCCCAGACTGCATGAAGTTGTTGTGCACCATCATTATTATATGAGAATTTTGTGCCTGGAAAAGCCGCATTACCCAATCTGTAGTTACACATGATGATGATAATTTAAACAGGTAGTCCTCGACTTATAACAGTTCATTTAGTGACCGTTCAAAGTTACAATGGCACTGGAAAAAAACAACTTATGACAGTGTTTTTTTTCCCCACACGATAGTTGCAGCATTCCCGTGTCTGATCAAAATTCAGACACTTAGCAACTGATTCATATTTATGACGGGTGCAGTGTCCCGGGGTCGTGTGATCCCCTTTTGTGATCTTCTGACAAGCGAAGTCAATGGGGAAGTCAGATTCACTTAACAACCTGGTTAGTTACTTAACAGCTGCAGTGATTTAGTTAACAACTGTGGCAAGAAAGGTCGTGAAATGGGGCAAACTTAACAAATGTCTCACTTAGCAAACAGAAATTTGGGGCTCAATTGTGGTCATAAGTCGAGAACTACCTATAACTGATATTAATATCCAAATGCAACTGCACATTTTGTGACAGGAACACAACAGTTCCCTTCCTATCCCAAGGTCTTCATGGATTAAAAGGGTCACCCTTGAAGACAGAGATCAAATGCCATTGTGTGATTTTTTACACAATGATGATGTGCGTGTTGGCAAATAGTCCTTTTCAAATGACCATAAACTTGCAAATCTTCAATAATTTCACCCTATCTACTTTCAATCTGTTAAATTTGCAATTTAAAAAGGAGGTTTTATTTAGTGTTTCTGTAGACTATATCTGGGAAAATTGTGGGAGCCTTGCCATCTACTGGCTCTGGGTTTAAGGCTTAATATCCCATTTGCCTATAGCCTATAACTAACTGGATTGTTAGCAGTTTTCCAAGGCAGATGTTTGGGCAGAAATATTAGCCTTAAACTACCCAAGAATGGTTGCACTTGCACCAGGGAACTGGAGAAACTTAAGTAGCATTATTTTCCACTTTCATGTGTAACCATACAATATGGTTTAGTATTCGGGTGTGTTTTTATAGTAACTTCAAAAAAGACAATTGGTAATGTGCTTTGTTATCCCCCAAACCCCAACAATTTGAGCAATGCATTTTTCCATTAGTATTTTGGATGACCAAATTAAAGCAGGGGAAGGGAGGCAACCAGATGTAATGTGGAACACCCATTAACTTTGGCCAAAGCCTGAGTTTTGGATTGTCTCCCCTTCATTTGAAATGATCCATGCCATCTCTCCAGGCATTATTGCTGTTAAGCAATAATTGATTGGTTTTCCTTTTCACTGAGTGTTGTACGCCACTCAGAGTCACTCTTTGGTGGGAGGATGCACGAATTTTAGAAATCATTTGGAATAAGTGCTTCTGAATGCTCCTAAGCACAGCACCTCTCCACTGTTCATGGAAGCAGCCCCATTTTTGTCAGACTTCTTGATGTAAGAGTGTCACCAGCTAGAAGAAGCTTTTTTTAACAAGTATTATGGAGAAGCCTGAAAGAAATAATGTTCCCTTCATGAGTACAGAAAGGTGCTGCACTGACATGATGTCCAAACCTTTTTAAAGCCACGCTAGTTGTTGCCATACTGCGGTGAGAAGGAAGGAAACAACAGTCTCTGAGATAGTGATGATGCTGGGGATAATATAAAGATGAACTTTCAGAGAAGCTGGCTTTGTCCTTCCCCCCCCCCCCCGCCATCTTCTTACTCTTTTTTTTCCCCTTTCTCTCCTCCAGCCCACAAACTTCACAAACCCAGTGTACGCCACACTCTACATGGGTGCCCACAACAGCCGCAATTCACTAGCCAGCACAGATGAAAAGCGGGAGCTGCTGTCAAGAGGTGCAGATGATGACCTTGGCAACCCCCTGGCATAAGGAATGGGGGAATGGGCCATCCGCCCAAGACAGAGACCAGGTGGAAAGAGACCAGATGGGGAGGGAGCAAGAGATACTGTATAAATGTACAAATGAAGGATTATTACTTTTATATGTGAGCAGTATTATTACCTGTATATTCCCTTTCATCTACCAGCCGCTGAATCTCTTGTCACTGGACTCGGGGGGGTTGGGGGGTGATTGAAGTTAAGGCAATGTAGGGAATAGGGGGAGAATTGTAAGAAGACCCCACTTTAGGTTAAAGGGCTGGATCTTTTTGCTTGCTGCACAGAACAATCCACTTCTTCTGCTTCTTCTACAGGCAGCTTTAGGTTGCTAGCCTTTTAAAGTTTTGCAATAGTTTCCCACCCTTCTCAGGATGCTGTTGATGAATCCAGGGACATGTTTGGGGAAGGCTTTCTCTTGCCAGAAGTTGGAGATGAACCATATTGAAAAGTGCATGTTTGAAACCTGTAAGGGAGGGGAACATCTTCCTTCCTTCTTGTGCACACTGAAACCTGGTTTCACTGAACGTGGATCACAATATGATGCCAATGTTGACAATAGCTCAGTGTCGGACAAGAGGTACCCATGACAGACACACACACCAGTGATTTTTTAAATCTGGGGCACTGGGGGACCGTGATTTTAGTTTGCTCGTTTTCATTTGCCCCTAATGTGCAAGGCAACTTGAACATTTATTTTTTCCCCTCCCTCCACAGACTGATCCATTTGGGAAGAAAATGGGGAGTGGGTCAGTAGCTGCACATCCATCACAAACTTTTGGGTTGGAGAAAATCCCAGAGTAACCTGTGGATGTAACCTACTGTATGTGAACTCATCCCTTGTGAAAATTTAAGGTGTTTTCCCCAAGGAACCCTCAAATTCTTGTTCTGTTTTGTGATTCCTCTAAAAAAACAAAAAACAAACAAACAAAGAAGCCTTATATCAGAATATCTTAAGGAGCAGATTTCTCTGCAGTGCGCAGACATGGCAATAGCTTATCCTGGCCTGCTTCTCCTTCCCCTTCGTGTAGCAGTTCCATTTGCTCAGTGAGCAAAAGAAGCTGATTCTTAATTTGACCGTTTGTCATTAAAAAGGAAAAAAAAAAAAAACCAACCAACCCGTTAAACTTTCCTTTTTTATTTCACATCCTTCGTGTAGCAGTTTCATTTGCTAAGGGAGCAAAAGAAGCTGATTCTTAATTTGACCGTTTGTCATTAAAAAGGAAAAAAAAAAAAACCAAACCAACCGTTCAACATTTCCTTTCTGTGTTCCATCAGGTCCTCGCAGATCACCAGAAAGTCCACAAAAGGCCCCTAAGAATTGAATTAAAGAACCACTGGTGTAAATGTTCTTCCCATCAAGTGCATTCTTCCCCCCCCCCCCGCCAACAGTTTTTCCTGTGTATTTCCAACAATGGCCTTTTCTCTCACAGCACCCAGCCAGTCTAATCTTCTCTTTGCAACGCCTTAATCATTTTTTTTCTACCAGTATGATTTTAATCTACTCTTATCCCATCAGCCACCACCCAAACTGGTTTTCTCGTATCTTTTCACCTTTCCACTAATTTTTTTTCCCCCGAAAGCATTTTATTTCCAGAAATCGTATTCTTTTTGGAGAATTATTACTTTGACTGTATCTCACTTTATTTTAGTGTCCGTGTCTTAAGACTAAGCAGAGTTTACAAATTGTGAATTGCAACAAAGGTCCCATTTGTCCCCCCCCCCCTTTTCTGACCTTCCCCCCCTCCTCCCTCCAGCACCACAATTTCCATCATTCCTATTTCTGGAAAGAGATTCAAATGTTATTTCAACTTTCATTTCTTTCCAACCTGTTTTTTTTTTAAACAAAGATGAAATCAGATCAGAAGTAAATAAGATGAACTAGCTTTTATAGTAGAAATTACACGCATGTAGGGGGGAGGGAAGGAGGTCTCCTCTGCATTTTTTTTTCCCTGGGAAGGGGGCCCAAATGTTTTAATAATTTTTGCCAGATTACTTTACAACTAAAAACAAAACATTAAAAATAAAAAACAGATATTGTTATAAATAAAATTTTTAAAAACTAACGCTTTTCAATATTTCTTCTTTATTTCATTTTGGGGCTGATTTTATTCCATGGGAAATTGCAAATTCTGAACATTTTTGTCATGTGTAATCTGAACAACAGGAGAGCCAGCTTGGTCTGGTAGTTAAAGAACCAGGCTAGAGACTGGGAGATGGTGAGTTCTAGCCCCACCTTAGACACAAAGCCAGATAGGTGACCTTGGGCCAGTCACTCACTCTTAGCCCTAAGAAGGAGGCAAGGACAAACCACTTATGAAAAACGTGCTAAGAAAACTGCAGGGACTTGTTCAGGCAGCCACTAAGAGTCAATTTGAAGGCACCAAAACAAAAAACCAACCCAACTGAACGGCAGATGCACCTACACGTATCTCAGCAAAGCAAGAGGTCTGCACAGCCTCAGCCTAGGAAAAGACCTTTCCAAAGTTTTGCTCTGCTTCCATTTGGCATCAGGCAGGCAGAGAAATCTCCTTCCCAATTTTCCTCTCCTCTCTCTTGAGGTGAGATTTAAACCACTTGCTGTCATCTTTTCTCCCTCTCCAAAACTCTTTAGAGAAGCTTTTATAGTTGTCAGGTTATTTTGTGGGGGTAATATGGGATGGAATGTAGACTTGAGAAGTCAGAAAGTTTTCCAGAAAATGACAGGCCCCTTCTGCACCTGTTGGCCATAACACACACGCAGATACCAAGAATCAATAGGGATTCTCTAGCTTTTGTTTGATTAATAGCATTCTTCCTCAACTTTGTGTCTTATGTGTGTGTAGAGAAGCCAGATTGTTGGGGGCAATATGCTGACTTTGTAAACCGCTTAGAGAGGGCTGTAAAAGCACTATGAAGCGGTATGTAAGTCTAAGTGCTATTGCTATTGCTATTCTCAGAATCCCCTGTCTAGTATAACAAACATACCTGGAGATTGATGAAGGCTGTTTCACAGAACTTTGATTTCTTCTAAAGACGGTATCCACAAAAGATAGTGGAAACAGTTCAAAACAGCTTTTATGAAGCTTCATATCACCTCATCTTAAGTATGGATGGAGTATCCCAGTAAACTGACAATATTCCCCCCCCCCTTTTTTAACATCAGATTCTATGAGTGATTGCAAGGACAAGAAGCCAAGTGTAAAGAGACCACTCAAGCAACAACGGCTGAAATTCCTACTATAGCTCTACGAAATGCAGGACTTCCTTCTGCATCTCACCAGCTTGGTTTGAAATCTCCACCCTGCTAGTCTAGCAATATTCATTTTAATAGGCATTGTATTTTTTCCCCTTCATCTCTCTTAACAACCCATCACTTGCTTTAGATAAAATTAGATTATTATTGTAAGGCCAGGGGTAGTTAGGAAGGACAAAGTTGAGGGAAGAATTCTGCCATTGGCTACCACAGCTCACTTGGAGGAAACTGTGATGGTGTGAAGCTCACAAAAGGAATTTTGTTACAAAATGTAGGTTCTAAGCCATATTCCTGTTGGACTCCTTAAAATGAGGTCTTAAAAACCCCTCTAAGGTCCCTTCCAGCCCAGTGATTCCCTGATTATGATCATGATGCATTCCTCCATTTCTAAATTTATTCTAGAGTTTTCTACTTTTGAACTAAATCTTGATAAATATTGACCCATGTTTTTGATTCATACTCCCTCCCCATGTTTCGTCTATTTTGCATGAGCTTTGTGGAGGATCAGCATGATTTGAGTCTCCATATTGGTCACCAGGTGGCACCAACAACTTCAGATAAAGATTGTGCAGACCAAAGCTGAGCCTAATAGGAAATTAAAGTTTACGATTGCCTTGTTGAAAATAAGATCCTTATGTACAATATCCCCACAACAAAGAATTTTCCAATTGAGTCAGATTTCTTAAATCTGTGCCAAACTCTTTCATTTTCTGAGTGGTTAGTTTTGGTTTCTTTGGGGAAAAAAATCTCCACTCAAAGCAACCATACTGAATCTATATGGCACTCCAATTTTCAATTTTGCAATGGTGACATCCAAAATAAGAGGGGTTTGAGCAAGGAATCTTCTGTGAGGGCTTCCCTATTAATGGTAAGATGGTCATGTACACAAAATCCACTTCCAGTCTTAGGGAATGAGGAAGACAGCATCTCAGGTAGACATTTCCAGATGAGCTTGACTTCTGCAGTAAAATCTAGGACTTCCCTGGTCCAGAAGTTGTCAAAGTTGGTAACTTTGCCATGCCTCATTACCTGGCATTGTATGTGTTGCCATCTTGGGGATTCGATTGTTCTCCATGCGGAGAATATGACCTGCAAGTTGGAGCCAAATTAAGGAATGGACAAAACGATGCCAGTAAAAGAACTCTCATTACTAAATAATAATCTCAGGAAAAAATGAGGCTAGAATAATCTGTTCTCAACACCCAAAGAATTTTGTTGGATTTTTAATTGTCAAAATGGTAGTATCTCTCATTTGTGCAGTCGATCAACATCCTAAACCTTTACCATCTTCTAATCCAAGCAGAAGCCAGGTTTCAATCGGCACAATCTGCCTTTTGCAGGCTACTCAGGTCCGCCAAGAATGTTCTTCCCAAATGCTTCTAAATCATCTCTAGAAATACACCTCTAGACTACAAGCCCATCCACGTAACAAAATTTTTATCCTTCAATTTTTCTCCTCTCTTCTCACAATCTACATATACTGTAAATGCTTAACACACCCCAATCCTTACCCAGACCTTTTCTTAGCATATAAAATCCCCAACATTCCTCATACAATCTCTGGCAGTGATCCCACGCTTAATATGTATATTTAGAGATTTGCCTTATCTTTTCTGAACCTGCAAATTCCCCAAAGACAACCCTGTTTTTATTCTCTCAACACCTACAGCAAATCTCAAGATTACTGTTCGCAAATTCTCAGACTAGAATAGCAGAGCTGCCTTTGTATGATCAGATGGCTTCTTTCCGTGCCCTCAGTTTTGGCTGACAAGTGTTAAATAATAGAATATTAAAAGAAAATTGAGTAATTGGCTTCACTGACAACCTATGATTCTATCAAAAAGGTTTGCAATTCTGTCAACAGGATGACTACACACACCTGCATGTTCGGTGGGGTGGGAAGAAAACTCACCAGATGCTTTTCATTGTTGCTTTAATGGTTTGTTGAAAAACTAGAAAGGACCAGTATCACAGAATATGCTAATCACAGATGAGAAACCACAGGCAGAGATAAAGCAAAACGACACCATAACCTAATTCAGAGGGGGACAAGCCATGAGGTACTGTATGTGTGCAGTGCTTCCCAATATGTATCGATTTTGTAGAAATTGTGTAGAGAACCCAAAGAAATTGTGTAGAACTCATTTTGTAGAACCCAAAGACCTGGGGTGAGCAAGACTAGAGTTAAAGGATGAAATTGTTGGTGACTTGGTTGATACTTTGGAAATGTTCAAAGAATGCATTTGGTGCCTTAAACCTTGCAGTTTAAGTAATCTTCACTTCTGTGACCTCTGCCAAGAGTTGATGAGTTTAGTTTTTCCTGGGTTGGAGGGGTTTAAGAAGCAAAAAGGATATTTTAGGTATTCCCCCCCCCCATTCCCAATTCCAATGACAACATGCTGTCCCCAGACGCAGTGCCAATTGTTTTTTAAAATTAAAAAAAAATTAAAAAAATTAAAAAAAAATTAAATTTAAAAAAAAAATTGCAATTCTTATCCATAAGAAGGTTCTCTATCCTTAACTTGTATGTTGTGTCATGCAGGACGCATTGTGAGAGCTTATACATAGCAACAATTGTTGCTTGAAACACCTTCAAGGCAATATCTAGAATATAATATTTGTACTAATCCCACCTCAGCCGCTGCCAATTTATCATCGTGGACACATTCAGTTGACCTTTTTCAACTGAAATGTTGCCCTGTGATGAATGCTTCATCCCCAATATTGTCAAATGTTTTATATCCTCCTGTGACTTCCTTACATATCCCAAGGCACGTGCAAAGTTGCTCTTCTTCAGCTTGCGTAGGTTGTCGTTTCCTACAATTCCCTCTTAAGTTAATGTTTTATATGTTTGGTTATCGTGCTTGGCAGAGAGCAAGCTTCCTCTACCAAGAAGCCCCTACAGGAACAGCCTAAATCTGGAATATGGGGCAAGCCAATGCAGATCGGTCCAAGAGCTGGCGTTAGTGGTTTTCAGATGTTTTGGACTCCTAGTCTTATGAACTCCTAGTCTTATGAAATCTGGGGCTGATGGGTACTAAAGTCCAGAACATAGAACACTAAGTTGTCTATACCTGGATCAAATCTAGATAGAAAGATTGGGGAGTAACAGGTGGGTTCTGGTTTTCTTCGCTGCCGGTTCGCTCAGTGTCGCACCACGCGGGCCCTTCGCGCATGCACAGTGCTTTTAAAAAGCTGTGCATGCGCAGAAGCAAAAAACAAGATGGCAGCGCCTATGGTGCTGCCGAAAGAACCGGCTCGTGGGCGTGGCAGGCCTGGGTTGCTGCCAGTTCTAGCGACCCAGGCCACCAAGTTACTACCGGTTCTATAGAACCGGTCCGAACCAGGAGGAACCCACCTCTGGAGAGTAACAATAGTTGGACTGTCTTGCCTGAAGTATGGATGGTTACATAGTTCAGAGAGACATTCCATGGTAGTATATCAGAAGTTCCCTTCACTTATTTCAGTAGGATTTATTTTTAGGAAGTATGTATATAAAACGGTAGGCTACAATTGCCTTTCACAATCTGGATGATAGATGTAAACCTAAGAAACGTTCTGCTTTCTGACAGGAAAAAAAAAAGATCCACTCTTTCAAGGGGAAAGACTGTGATGGAAAAAGGTGCTTAACATTCTGTTGGAAGATGCCAGCTTCAGAGATCTGCAAATAACATTCCTCCCCTATATTTTTTAAAATGGTATGCGGAAATGGGAGATGGGAACTTACTTTCCCCTTCATCCCCAGAAAATTCGGTTGTGTCACACAAATCCTGGCCTAATCTGAATGCCTAAGATGCTATCATGGCTATGTGTGGTGCAACGGTCAAGATGTTGATCTAGCACCAGGGAAACTCTGGTTCTTACTCACCCTCAGCCACAGAACTCCCTGGTGACTTTGGTCCAAACTCTCTTAGTCCTGATCACCTTGCAAGGTGGCAATTGTGGGGAAAATGGGAGAAGAGAATGCTACCTGGGTAGCCTTGAGCTCTTGGAGGAAAGGCAGGATATAAATCTGCCAAATAATTGAATAAAGATGGTGAATAGCCACAAGATGCATCAAAGCAGATAATATGATGTCTGTGGGCTCCAGCTGGTGTTTTCACCCATATCTTCTTTTCTAGGTCCACCTATGTCTGAGGTAAGCAAACAAGTCAACTTTCCTGGCTTCTCTTTTTATAGCTGCCTTGCTTGAGAACTTGAAGGACAAGGACAAAGGGAATCTGGCTTTGTCAGTGGGGTCGATGGATAGCTCACAAAAGCCCAGAGGGGCGTGCTCCACCCTACAGGTCATTTATCTAGTTTCTGCTCCATCCTCCTTGAAGAGGTTGTGCATCCCGGTATACATCTTGCTCTCACATGACTCTGCAACTCGTAACAGCAAATTGTTTCCCACTGGAAGTTAAAAATCAATACATGATGGATTGGGTAGATGCCATATATTAATATGGAATGGTGTCTTGTCACTCCTGTTAAGGTGACCCCCAATATAAGTCCAGCAAAGCAAAGGAATCAGGAAGGTCAAAAGAACCCTGATGTTAATTGTCCAAAAGGGATGTCTGGATGGAAGAAATGTGTCTCCTGCTAGCACAGTGGGCAGCCCAGATGGAAAATGATCAGTGAAGCAAATATTAACTCTGTAAAATCAGGAAGGAAGGGAGGGAGGGAGGGAGGGAGGGAGGGAGGAAGGAAGGGAAGGAAGGAAGGAAGGAAGGAAGGAAGGAAGGAAGGAAGGAAGGAAGGAAGGAAGGAAGGAACCCTACTAGAGATTCTCATCTAATAAGAGAGCAGAACAGAACAGAATGAAAACTTCTAGATTTAATATAATGCTGTAATTAATAGATGCAATAAGAATCTTGTGTGTTTTGTGAAACAAAACCTCTCCATCTTTTTGCTATTTTTCTTTCCCTGCAGTCTTCACCTCTATACTTCTCCCTCCAGCAAAATCCAGAATCCAGCTTGGATCTTTATCAACATTGCACTTGAATTTTACACCTTTATGTATCTTGATTTCCTCTCTACAATTTCTCCACTCTCACAACAGCCGACAGGCACTTGTTGCCTTTAACACACAGACGTTCAACAGCCGTTTCCTTTCTTAGTTAATGGTGTGACAGAAATGACAAGCATGCCACCCAAAAAATCAGTCTGTCACGGAATTGCTAAAGGCACAACAGGTGGGTGTGGGTGGGTGAAATAAGGGATAGAGCGTGACTGGGAGCAAGCATGAGAAATGTGTGTTATCCTGAATCCAGCTACAAAGTTTTAATTTCTTCATTTGTACAGCAGAAAAAAAGACAACCAATTTGAAATGCACAAACCAGGTTCTGTAGCTGCCTGATTTCTGCACTTACAGTATTGTCGGGCGGTATAATCTTCTTGTTCTGAGACATACGTGCCAATCCAAGATTTTATCTGCATAAAGGACTTGATTGTCCCCATATTCAGAGCCTATCCAGCTTCCATACGCCACAGCAAACAAGTTAGACTATGGTTTCCCACATTCTCGATCAATAATCAGCATAGAGCTAGAAAGGACCTTGCAGGTCTTCTATCCCAACCCCGTTCTCAAGCAGGGGACCCTATACCATTTCAGACAGGTGGCTGTCCAGTCTCTTCTTAAAAACTTCCAGTGATGAAGCACCCACAACTTCTGAAGGCAAGCCGTTCCACTGGTTAATTGTCCTCACTGTTAGGAAATTTCTCCTTAATTCCAGGTTGCTTCTCTCCTTGATTAGTTTCCATCCATTGTTTCTTGTCCTGTCCTCTGGTGCTTTGGAAAATAAGCAGATCTCCTCCTCTTTGCTGCTCTCAAATACTGGAATATTGTTATCATGTCGTCCCCTAATCCTTTTCTTTAGACTAGCCAAATCCAAATCCTGCAACCATTCTTCATATATTTTAGGCTTAAAGCTTTCAATCATCTTAGTTGCTGTTCTCTGCACTTTTCCCAAAGTCTCAACATCTTTTTTGTAAAGTGATCAAAACTGGATGCAGTATTCCAGGTGTGGCCTTACTAAGGCTTTATAAAGCGGTACTAATACTTCACATGATTTTGATTCTATGCCTCTGTTTATACAACCAAGGATTGCATTTGCTTTTTTGGCTGCTGCCACACACTCTGGCTCATATTTAAGTGATCATCCACTAGGACTCCAAGGTCCCTTTCAAGTGACTATTTTTGAGCCAGGTCTCACCTAATCTTTACTTGTACCTTTGGTTTTTCCTGCCTAAATGTAAAACCTTGCTTTTCTCCAATATAATCCATATAACTACAACACGGACACTTCAGATGTTAACCTTTTCCCAATGTGTAGATTTTGGCAAGACATACTCGATACTTGCAGAAAAGACCTTACCATTAAAATTGGGCTTTGCTTTTCCAGTTAAAAGCACAGGATAAAATAAGTGACAGTCGGTGGGTCACTCTCCTAGCTTCTGAATGCAAAGCCTATGAAATTCTTCCCCTCTCCATGCAAGGTAAACATAGAAAGAATCTTCTAATGTTCACTCTTTTTTCCCAGTGTGGGTAGATTAAATGAAAGTGGAAGGGTCAACAACGCCTAGCACACAGAAGGCATTAAATATGTGATTAAAAATCATAACAAAGGAAACTGATTTTGCCCAGAATGGAATCATTTTCTATAAGTGTTCAAGAAGAAAGCTATGAGTTCTATGGATACTGAAAATAAAAGCTAACTATACCAGATATTAGTATAGAACAAAAATTATACAATAGCTGGAAGGAACAATTCCATAATTAGGGAATTATTCTTTCCTCCTGAAGTGAATATCATTTAAGACAAAAGGAAGATAAATGGAAAAAAGGAGAGAGAAGATAGATAGATAGATAGATAGATAGATAGATAGATAGATAGATAGATAGATAGATAGATAGATAGATAGATAGATAGATAGATAGATAGAAAGGCAGGCAGGCAGGCAGGCAGACAGACAGACAGACAGACAGACAGACAGACTGCACCCTAGGTAGAATCCAGAGTTGAAGATTTCATATAAAATGAGTGCCCAAATTGATGGGGACAATATGCTGACTCTGTAAACCGCTTAGAGAGGGCTGTAAAAGCACTGTGAAGTGGTATATAAGTCTAAGTGCTATTGCTATTTGCTCTAAAATACCAGCCTTGGATCAGACTGTTCGGCCTGATCTGACACAGCCAGGAAGTTATCGGGCATCATCCCATGGCTGACAGGGTATAGCCATTTCTGGAGAAAGCTTTTATCTCCTCTGCCACAAACACATCCAAACTTTCTACCTCAAAGGCTTCTCCCCAGCACTCTTTTCTAATCCACCTTACTTTGAACAGAGACCAGTTAAGCCACTTTTCTTGAAATGGCCGGTCTCTGGGTGGGCTGGACTATCACCATCACAATGGCAGCCTGGCCATTGGTTGAAGAAACATGATGTAGATAATATTGGGCTAGCTCACACAGCCCTGTGTGATGACTCCTTGGGCAAGATGCACTCCTGAATTCATATACCCCTCCCCAGTGCCAGCCCCTTAAATCACCCCTCAAACTAGTGTCTCAGAGAACAGAGGGCTGGCATGGCCAGGGAAAGGCAGATGGTGACAGGCAATCCCACAGGTAAATAATGACACTGTTGGAAACGAAGCTCGTCTGTATTCTCATTGCCCCTGAATGAACCTGCCTGTATGTAATTGGGAAATTATACCTGTTACGTAGGCAACTGCAACCCCCTGACTTGAGAAATCTGGTGAGATGAATTTGGAAGTTCTGACTGAGGACAACTACTTGAAGGACCACGAGAAATAAAACCTCAGGGGCTTTTCATCAGGTTCCCATTATCCCAGACTCTTGTGTATGGAACTGTCCCTGACAGAATTGAAGATTTAAGCCCCATTGTGTATCTTATCTCATAAATCGTCTACCTGGGGGCTCCCCAAATGAGGCCAAAGCAAGGAGCACGTGTCACATTTGTTGACCAGAAGAAAACTAGAACCGCACCAGCACAAGTGAGACTAAATGCAGCGTGCAGCTCTCGCCTCCGGTCTAGCGCCTTGGTTCCCACCTCTGCCTCCCTAACCTCAGCGATTCCTGAGTTGAAGGTGGTGAAAATTAAACATTTGTCTGCTGCTGCAATTCCTTGCCGCCTGAAACCCTGGAATATGCAATGAGGCTTTAATGTCCTCGTAGCTTAATATTCCAAAAGAGGCTGGAAATTGTTGAATTAAAAGGATTCTAAGAAAACATCTGAAGATTTAAAAAGGGAAGGAAATAAATGAGGAGGAGGAAAAATACGCAGTCTCTTCCCCCCCCCCTTTTTTTTTTTTTTTTTTTTTTTTTTTTTTTGCTTCCCTTTTTATGGTTAACTTCAAAATGTTGGAGGGAGAACTGGCGAGAGTTGGAAAGAGTGAGTCACTTCTCGAAGGAGGAAGGGAAGAAAGAGCAGTCTCTTCCCCCCCCCCTTTTTTTTTTTTTTTCTAAAATAAACCCTTTAGAAGAGATTTACAGAGCCGATAACCGAACAAAGAGCTGAGATGAAAATAGATCTGAGGCTCAGGGCTGCTGTCGATCCATTTAATATAGGTATTTGTTACTTTTCGAAGACAACAGGGAAGGCTTCAGCAATGTATTAATGGGGTACCCAGGCAACCCAGAAAAAAAATCAGGTGAGGGGAACAAAAAATAAATAAAAAATGAATAGGTGCCAAACGATGCAATTGAGGCACTTGCTGAAATGCCAGGCAGCATTTTCGGCTCGCTGGTGATCAAATGATTTGGGGGGGGGGGAATGCTATCAGAATGGAGATTGCAAGTATTTTCTTCCTCCGTCCCTCTCCCTAGGTTTTTTTGGGGAGGGCGGGGGGATTTCTGTTATTTGCTGGTTAATTCAGGGAAGCTGGCAAGGTCATGCCTGAGGAAAAGACAAGAACATAAATTGGCATCTCCTTTGCTGCCCAGGCATCTCACAAATGCTCACAAACAGTGCTGTGGTTTGGATGCCCTTAGCCTAATATTTGAAAACGTCACACACTGATCTGGATCACACACTGATATGGTTCACCAACCAGGCAAGCCCCTGGGTGAACTCGGCCATAATTGCAAACCAGGTCACAGGCCTTGGCGAAGACACCCATCAACCAGTGAGGGCTTACTCAATAATGGTTACCCGAGTCATGCTTTTGCACGACTTGTGAGTCCAGCCCTTCTTATGTTATAGCAATAGCACTTATATACCGCTTCACAGTGCTTTACAGCCCTCTCTAAGTGGTTTTACAGAGTCAGCAAATTGCCCCCAACAATCTGGGTCCTCATTTTACTGGTCTCATAAGCATGGAAGGCTGAGTCAACCTAGAGCTGGTCAGGATTGAACTGCTGGCTGGCAGTCAGCAGAGTTAGCCTGCAATATTGCATTTTAACCACTGCTGCACCAGGGCTCTTACTGCTTTAATAAAATGCCAATAAAATGCTTGTTCCTCTGTGATTCTTTCAGCTGCTTTCTTATTGGCTTGACTTAGTACCTGACTTTGATCGAAGGAATTGAACTGGCAATGTGAGCAATACTGCATTCTAGCCACTATGCCACCACGGCTCATAAGTGTACAATATAGATGTTTTAAAGAACACAGAGAATGCCAACTCTTCTTTTGTGCCACCTCGTCTAACAAAATATTGCGCTTTTATGGCATCTTGTACTTTTGTCTGGGGTATCTAAATCGCCAGGACTTGATGAATTGAGAGTCAGGGACTGTAAAGAATAGGATGCTGGCCTGGACTCTAAGGAGACCAAGGTCAAATACACCTGCAGCCATAGAAATTCATTGGCAGATTCTGAGCCAGCAAAGCTTTCTCGACATACTTTACTCATAAATTGTCATCTTGGGATAAAATTAGAGGAGGGAGTGTTATCTATGCCACTTCAGCTTCCTGGTTGAAATCTAACACAGAAATGGTTCAGATCTTTTCAAGAGTGTATCTATAATCAGTGGATTCTATATGTGATAAAAATGCGCTTGCAATTAATTCTCATCTCATCTCATCTCATGGACCTTAAGGAGCCCAGCACACATCTGGCTTGAACTTTCTTCTGTTATGTGTGAAATGCTGGAGAACCTAAGGCCTTGCTAAAGCGATGAAAGCCGGCCTAATTATTCTTCAAATCTCTTTTGAATGGGGTATCTTGCCCCAATATACCCACCTAACAAACATTTGGTGACTTCCTCTTATCAGAGGTGTAGATGGACTTTCTTCTTGTTGTTTTTCTCCACCCACGCAGGCCATTCCGTGTAGCAATTTCATGCTGCTCGCTCCTTTCCCATTGGTCACACCCAATTTGACATTGTTGCTTCCAGGGGAGATGTGTCCGCTATGATTTTTGTCTGCAGTTCCATCAGCAGCTTGTCCCCAAACTGAGATTCATCGTCACCCACCTACAGAGGCTGCAGCTGTCATGCTGAATTCCACTGCCCACACCAGCCAGGAAGTCAATTTAGAAGGGAGGTCAACAATGATCTTATCTCTCACCATGGCGAGGCCACGACATTCGGTTGGCCAGGACCGAGGACAAATTGGGCATGGACAGAAGTTGATCAGACAGTCAGTGGACACTTTCTTCAGTTCTGTGGTGGGTTGATTCTTTCACTCCACCTGAGGCCACCTGAAGCCAATTGAGGAGATTCATGGGAGGCCCAAAACACACAAAAACATATACAGTATATGAGCTGTAGTGGTGCAGTGGTTAGAATGCAGTACTCAGAGGTGGGTTCCTGCCGGTTCGGACCGGTTCTTTAGAATCGGTAGCGGGAATTTCCCCCCGCTTGCCGAACCGGCAGTGACGGCTGGCTGGACACGCCCCTGAACTGGCTCTCTTGGCGGCGCCATAGGCGGCACCATCTTGTTTCTGCATGCGCAGAAGCTGGATTTTTAGCACTTCCTCACCGCGGCGCATGAGGAAGTGAACCGGCAGCGAGGTAAGCCAGAACCCACCCCTGGCAGTACTGCAAGCTACTTCTGCTGACTGGCGGCTGCCTGCAGTTCGGCAGTTAGATTCTCACCAACTCAGCCTTCCATCCTTCCAAGGTCGATAAAATGAGGAGTCAGATTATTGGGGGAAATATGCTGACTCTGTAAACCACTTAGAGAGGGCTGTAAAGCACTATGAAGCAGTATATAAATCTAAGTGCTATTGCTATGTTGGCATCTCAATACCCAGCATTGCAACCAGTACTGGCTAGGAATTCTGAATTCTAATAGCTGGGCTGGCCTTCCTACTCATCCTATCTCCTACATTGATATGTATTGATATTTATTTATTTATCACACTTATATATTTTTCAATTGCATAAAATAAACATATTGAAGTCAACATTTACCTAATGCAACCAGTTTTTAAGTCAATAATCCTTAATAGGTATCTGTTACAATTAAGAAAGAAAAAAAACCAACTTTTCTAAAGTATTTATGGTATAATGCCCCTCACTGGCCCACCTTGAATATCGTGGATTCAGGTATGCTCTAGATCAGTGATGGCGAACCTATGGCACGCGTGCCACAGGTGGCACGCAGAGCCATATCTTCCGGCACGCGAGCCATTGCCCTAGCTCAGCTCCAGCGCGCATGTGCGCGCCAGCCAGCTGATTTTCGGCTCGCGCGGAGGCTCTGGGAGGGTGTTTTTGGCCTCTGGAGGGCCTCCGGGGGGCGGGGGAGGGCGTTTTCGCCCTCCCCAGGCTCCAGGGAAGCCTCTGGAGCCTGGGGAGGGTGAAAAATGGGCCTACCAGGCCCACCGGAAGTCAGGAAATGGGCTGTGGCTGGCCTCCAGAGGGCCTGCGGGGGGTGGGGGAGGCCGTTTTCGTCCTCCCCAGGCATTGAATTATGGGTGTGGGCACTCACGTGCGTGCGATAGCACGTGCGCATGCGCTTTCAGCACCCGAAGAAAAAAAGGTTCGCCATCACTGCTCTAGATTAGTCTTTTTCAAACTTGGTAACTTGAAGTAGTTTTAAGGTATGTCCACAATCTTAAAGTTGACAAGTTAAAAAAAAAAAACCACTGCTTTAGATGGATGTCAATATTTTTCTTCCCCCCCCCCCCAAGAAACTTCTGACAGTTTCAAGGGTGGGGGCCAGAGGTGGCAAGGTAGAGCAAAACAAACAAAATCTCTCCTAAGTTTCTCACCCAACCCTAAACTCCAGAGTTCCTTTGGAAAGCTATAGTTGACAATGTCGTAGAACTTCTATGCACTTACAGTGATTGGAAGCAAAATTCAGATATCTCATTATTCATGATTCCATGTTTTGAAATTATTTCTCAGGCATTTCCTTTACCTCCGCACATTCAGAACTCTGATATACAGTACTTGCATCGTAAGACATCAAAGGTATAATTTGAAAGGACACCATATATAAATGAATCGTAAAGAGTTGATTCAGAAAGTTATGAAACGGCAGGACATTGTTACCTATATTATTTATTACTATTGCATTTTTATTGGCAGGGAGGAAAAGCGACGCTGCTTCAGAGCCAGAATAATTTCATTGGATTTAGCAGATGTGCAGTTTTATGGGCTGGGATGCCACGAAATGTCTTTGTAGCTCCTGCAATGCCTGCTACAATTCTCTGAACACCATTGCTACCTGAATCGCTGGAGGCATACAGCTGTGAAGTTTTTTTTTTTTTAATTCAGATATGATCCACAGCTCTCTCCCTTGGGTAATTATTCCATTCATTGTAAAACACATCTGAGGACATCTATATGCTACCACCACTTTGACTCTCTAAACCTGTGGAATAGGCTAAGACTCACTTGAATGTTCTTGTGGTGCCTCCACCGTTGAAAATCTTAAAAGCCAGAGAGGTGTGCCTCCAGCCAACCAATCACAGGAAGGGGAAATTACAGGTAGTCCTCGACTTAAAACCATAATTGAGCCCAAAATTTCTGTTGCTCGGTGAGATATTTGTTAAGTGAGTTTTGCCCCCATTTTTACGGCCTTTCTTGCCACAGTTGTTAAGTGAATCCCTGCGGTCGTTAAGTTAATAGCATGGTTGTTAAGTGAATCTGGTTTCTCTGCTGACTTTGCTTGTCAGAAGGTTGTAAAAGGGGATCGCAGGACCCTGGGAGATGCCAACCGTCAGAAATGTGAGTCAGTTGCCAAACATCTGAATTTTGATCGCTTGGCCATGGGGTTGCTGCAACGGTTGTATGTGTGAAAAAATGGTCATATAAGTCACTTTTTTCAATGCCGTTCTAACTTTGAACGGTCACTAAATGAACTGTTATAAGTCAAGGACTACCTGTATAGCACCTTTTGATCATCCCACCTCCCTCTACATTGCATTGGTTTCATTGGTGATTTTGAAAACATTAAATGCAGACATTCTTGGAAGGAGGATCAGTGGACAAAGTGAATGGCACCATCTCCCTGCTTAGTACAGGACATCCATTCAAAAGATGAGTGAAGTCTTTATGTGTGTGGGGGGGAGGGGGAAGGCCCAGTGGTGGGCTTCAAAAATTTTAGCAAGGGGTTCTCTGCCTGGTTGCTGGGTGGGCGTGGCCATGGTGGGCGTGGCCTAGTCTGCCTCCTGCACCACGGCGGGGGGGGGTTTGCCCTCCCCGGGCTCCAGAAGCTTTCCTTGAGCCTCCAGGAGGGCAAAAACGGCCTCCCCAAGCTCTGGAGGCCCTCTGGAGGCCGGAAACGGACCTGTTTCTGGCCTTCCCGAACTTCTGGTGGGCCTGTTTTTCACCCTCCCCGAGCCCGAGCCTCCACGCGCGGCCTGCACTTACCTGCATCCAAAACGGGCTGCATGGAGACTCCTGGGAGGGGCAGGACGGGTGGGGCCAGCCAGGAGTGGGATTTGGGGGTTCTCCGAACTGCACAGAATCTTAGCTAGAGGTTATCTCTAACCCCTGTGTACCCCCAGCAGCCCACCCCTGGGAAGGCCTGGTGTTAGCCCTTCCTTTCCACAAAGCTCTGAGGAATTCCAGCAATGCCCCTGCCCCTTCTTGTAATTTCTGTCACACCACAACTGCATCGCAAATAATTCTGCAGGGATAGCAGAAATAGTAGCCGAAATCATAAACAGTAGAAAAAAAAATATTAAGATGCCCAGAGGGCTGCATCTATTCCTGAGCAGTGCAGTGCCAAAGGTCCCTGTGGAAGGCCCCCCCCCCCCAACTGTCTCTTCCATTTCCTAAATGCTTCTGTAGCCCGTTGCACGCTTCTGGAGATCTGCTCGTACAAATGGAATGGGAACGAAACCCAGATGTGGATCTGCAATATTCACTGCATATTTTTACGCCAATTTTATACAAGACAAGGCAGCCTGCAAAAATCTGTCTAGATGCAGAGAAGGGAAATTAAAATAACAACATCAATAATCACCGTTGAAAGAGCAACATTGACTGTCCGATACCAAAAATAGATTAAGCTGGAAAGAAAACAACACCTACCTACCTACCTGTCAGCAGATCTTAAAGGTTGAAACTCTTTCAGAACAAGAACCTTAATATAATATTTCTCAACAATCGCCACTCTGAGGTCAGCCCCTTTTCATGATTTTAAGATTCTCCTTTAGCACCTTTATCTCCTTTAGCACCCAAAAGCATTAATTTTTTCCCCTCTTCCTCTACTTTTGAGTCAGAGGCCAAAGGGTCAAAGATAAGATCCTTGGACTTTAGGCCTGGGAATTCTGAACCTGTCCTTTTATTAGCCTCTGTAGATTTATTTCAGTCATTACAATGTGCCGATCAGATGAACAAATGATTGAATAAAAGGAGACAGATGTCTCGGATTCAACAGTTACTTCAGCTGAAAACTCGCCGTGTGATTTTTGAACATGTCATCTCAGTTGCTGGAAGTAACACATCTTCCGACGTGTTTGGATGTCCAATGTATCATATGTCTGATCAGGAATCAGTCTATGAAACCGTTGAAAAGGAGTGCTTTTGATATTTGGGCAAAGATTTCCCTTTGATTTATTACTTTGGGGAAATTTACTCAAATTTACACTCAAGACACACGAATGCAGGGACAGAATTGTTTCAACAAGCATGTTTACATTTGTAGGCAACAAGGAAGATCCAGTTTAAATAAATATCAATGTTTTGACAAGGTAAGCACACAATAATGAGGTAGTCATTTCATTTGCAAAAAAAATGAATAACTTCATTGAGTCAGCCAGCGTATTACTTCTGTATCTCCTTACTTTGACAACAAAGATGGAACAGCATCTGCTGTGCATCATGAGGAAGGTGGAGTTAGAGAAAGCCTGGGAGACACAAACTAAGAGAAGCTCAGTTGCTCTGGAAAATATGTAACCTGAGAGCAAAATTAATAGACTTCTAGATGAGAAATAGAAGATACCGAGCAAAAACCGGCTATAATTACCTATGCCAGAGAAACGCAACTTAATATCGTTTGGAAATCCCTGACTAAAAGTGAGCCTCACCTGTGACCCCACCAGCTGGCTTTGAGGAAACGTTTTCTATTCCATCCACAAAATGTATTTAGAATATCAAAATGGAACCTCTAAGAAAATGGGGCAACAGCAGCCAATCCCAAAAGGCGACTGGACTTTGGGGTTTTTTTTGAAGACGTTTCGCTTCTCATCCAAGAAGCTTCTTCAGTTCCAGTCAGAACTGAAGACGTTTCTTGGATGTGAAGTGAAACGTCTTTAAAGAAAAAACAAAGTCCGGTCTCTTTTTGAAAAAAGCACCTTTGGGACAACCATGACCTGGATGACTGAGAATCTCCATAGACACTTTTGGCAACAGTCAATGCTCTCCAGGATTCTTGCTCCATTTTTTCAGGCTATGCCACCCCCAATTTCCCCAGATTTTTTGTGCTTTCCTTTACATCTTGTGCCATTTGTGACTAGTAACCATGGTTCAGCCTTCATTGGAATGTCCTAGGGTTTAAGAGGATTCCCACCCGGGCTCTCCTTTCGGCTCCTTATTTTGTTCTGCAATTTTACAGACCTCAAATGTTTCCCAAGCACACTGGTTCCCTCTTGTTTCTCGCTTATTCTTTCAGTTGCATTCTTATTGGTTTGACTTACTACCTGACTTTGCAGGTATACAGTTAACACTGGCTCTTCCTAGGCAGTTACAAGAAGATTTGCTAAATAGGAATGTATTTGAGCTCTTAACAGTATTGATTAATGTCTTTATTTTGTATGTATGCTATGTACTGTAGGTATTTCTACCATTTCTACCGCATTTTTTCATTATTAAATGCAATGATCCCAAAGTGACATAATTAAAAAAAACAATGCATTATTTTCAAAAGGTGCAAACTCAATAAAATAGCAATAGCACTTAAGACTTGTATACTATACTGCTTCACAGTACTTTAAGCCCTCTCTAAGTGGCTTACAAAGTCAGCCTATTTCCCCCAACAATCTGGGCCTCATTTTACCGACTTCAGAAGGATGGAAGGCTGAGTCAACCTTGAGCCGGTCAGGATCGAACTGCTGGCAGTCGGCTGGCAGTCAGCAGTTAGCCCGCAATATTGCATTCTAACCACTGTGCCACCGCAGCTCTTACTGCTTTAATAAAATGCCATTAAAATGCTTGTTCCTTAGTGGTTCTTTCAGCTGCATTCTTATTGGCTTGACTTACTACCTGACTTTGCAAAGATACGGTTAACACTGGCTCTTCCTAAGAGGTTATGAGAAGATTTACTAAGTAGGGATGCATTTGAGCTCTTAACAGTATTGATTAATTTAGTCAATACTTTATTTTGTATGTATGTATGTATGTACTGTATGTATGTATTTCTACCCAAAGGTGCATTTTTTCAAGAGGCAACTGGACTTTCTGGAGTTTTTCCAGAAAGTCCAGTTACCTCGTGAAAAAAGCACCTTTGGGACAACCATGACCTGGATGACTGAGAATCTCCATAGACGTATTTCTACCATTTATACTGCATCTTTTCATTATTAAATGTAATAATCCCAAAGTGACATAATTAAAAAAATAACACTGCATTATTTTCAAAAGGTGCAAACCCGACAAAATGCTTTAATCGTAAGATATCGGAACAGGTAGACGTAGCTGTTTATTTATTTGTTGATTGTTTCACTTTACATAGTTGGCCATCTCAAATGCATGACTCTGGAAATGCATATTCAGTCTATGCTCGCAATACAGTTGTCGACCCAGACAGAATTCCTGCCTTTTTAGTTCTGGCAGTGCACAATCATTCTCACTGAAAAAGAGCTGTTTGGAAAACTGGAGTCTCCATGGACTAAATTACTGCCCCATGAGTGTCACTGCCCTTTTGCTTCTGCTGCTCTATGCCTTTAATTTTCTGGGAGGAGTAATGGGACGAGGAGTGGACAGTTCAAAGTTAACTGAGGTTTGCATAAACCCCGCTGATGGGCGAGAGTAGTTTATGTTATGTTCTAACTGTTTAAACTGTGTTACATGGTTCCAACCAGGTCCAGCGTTTGAGCGGGAAAAAGCTCAAACGCTATTGGCTGGTCTGTCTGACAGCTCCCTATAAAAGGGCAAGCTGTCAGACTGCTCTTTGCTGGTTGCTGATACAAGAGCTGAAATAAAGAGCTGCTTTGGAAGTCTGTCTCCTGTCATCTCTACCCACTATCTAACAGTGGCGACGAGGGCTTGGGCCAGGAGAACTGTGACTAGCTTCTTCAGCACTTTCAACCAGCCAGGCAGACATCTCCAACCAGGTCCAGCGTTTGAGCGGGAAAAAGCTCAAACGCTATTGGCTGGTCTGTCTGACAGCTCCCTATAAAAGGGCAAGCTGTCAGACTGCTCTTTGCTGGTTGCTGATACAAGAGCTGAAATAAAGAGCTGCTTTGGAAGTCTGTCTCCTGTCATCTCTACCCACTATCTAACAGTGGCGACGAGGGCTTGGGCCAGGAGAACTGTGACTAGCTTCTTCAGCACTTTCAACCAGCCAGGCAGACATCT
>QLTV01012193.1:468980-503016 GCA_003457575.1 Thermophis baileyi
GCTGCCTCACCACCATCTGTATTGCGCAGGTCTAGTAGTGCTCCAAAACGCCCCGCCTACCTGCGTGATTACGTATGCTGGACAGCTCCATCCAGGAGGGGAGGGGTGTTATGTTCTAACTGTTTAAACTGTGTTACATGGTTCCAACCAGGTCCAGCGTTTGAGCGGGAAAAAGCTCAAACGCTATTGGCTGGTCTGTCTGACAGCTCCCTATAAAAGGGCAAGCTGTCAGACTGCTCTTTGCTGGTTGCTGATACAAGAGCTGAAATAAAGAGCTGCTTTGGAAGTCTGTCTCCTGTCATCTCTACCCACTATCTAACAGTTTACAATTACCCTTCGATACAGGTAGCCCTCAACTTACAACAGTTCATTTAATGACCATTCAAAATTACAACGGCCCTAAAAAAAGGTACTTGGGACCGTTTTTCACACTTAGGACCTTTGCAGCCTCCCCGTGGTCAAAATTCAGACACTTGGCAACTGTCTCCTATTTATGACGGTTGCAATGTCCCAGGATCATGGGATCCCCTTTTACGACCTTCTGACCAGCAAAGTCAATGAGGAAGCCAGATTCACTGAACAATGGTGTTAATTCATTTAGCAACTGCAGTGATTCACTTAACCAGCGGGGCAAGAAAGATAGTAAAATGGGGCAAAATTCATTTAACAAACGTCCCACTGAACAACAGAAATTTTGGGCTCAATTATGGTCGTAAGTCGAGGACTGCCTGTAGTTTAACGTTATAACTTTCCTCATCCCTTTGAATTCTTCATATCTGATCATTCTTTCATGTTTTATTTGTTTTATTTATATAATATTCAATTTTCATCAAACAGTGTGTGTTCTGGGTAGAATTATGTTTAAATAGTCATATTACACATCTTTGTTGTGATATTCATCACCATCATATTGATAATATAATAACTTAATAATATAATAACCTTAATACTTAACACTTAACATCATCTTCTTCAACAACTCTCCACTTTACCATTTCCTCTTTTTACATCTCCTCCTTTCTAACTTCTGTTTCTGTTATCTACCCATTGATAAAATATGATAAAATATGTCCCATATTTAAAAATATTCAGTTTCTTCTTTATCCTTAATAGTAAGTGTTAGTCTGTCCATTTCTGCACATTCTAATATTTTCTTGATTACATTCCCCTCAGATGGGAGCTCATCATTTTTCCATCGTTGCACAAATACAATTCTAGTTGCAGTTAGTATATGCAGGATCAAGTATGCAGTCTTTTTATCATATTTTTCTGGTAGCATGCCCAACAAAAATATCTCTGGTTTCAGATGCATATGTTGTTTTATCATTTTTTCCAGCCACGTGATCATATCTGATCATTCTTTCATAGACCTATGATTCATGTTGTATGAATAAGAATGGAGACGTTTTAGCCCACAGGCTTAATCTGATTGGCCAAGTTGTCTCACTACCTGCCTCGCTAATTCAGGAAAGTTCTGACTACGCTTCTGAAATCCCGTCATTTCCTTTTAACCCAAAGAAAAATGAAATGGTCCTAATTCTGATCGCTTGTCAGGGGAATATAACTCTTTCCCACCCTCACAAAACAGGCTTCAGGAGTTACTATAAAGAAGCGGTCCATGGTCCTAGATCAAATGCACCTGCGGCTGCCATCTTGAGGATCACCAAGCTAAACTCATGTACAGGTAGTTCTCGACTTACGGCCACAATTGAGCCCAAAATTTATGTCTCTAAGTGAGAAATTTGTTAAGTGAGTTTTGCCCCATTTTACGACTTTTCCTACCACATTTATTAAGGAAATCACTGCAGTAGATAAGCGAGTCACATGGTTGTTAAGTGAATCTGGCTTTCCCATTGACTTTGCTTGTCAGAAGGTCGCAAAGGGGGACACCGCAACCATCATAAATATGAACCACTTGTCAAGCATCCAAATGTAAATCACGTGACCCTGGGGGATGCTGCAACGGTCGTAAGTGTGAAAAATGGTGATAATATTTCAGTGCCGTTGTTACTTCGAACGGTCACTAAACGAACTGTTTGTAAGTCGAGGACTGTACTTCTGTGGTGGACTAGAATACGTGTCTCCCAGGGGTGGGTTCTAACTTACCTCGCTGCCAGTTCGCTTCCTCTCGTGCCGCGTGGCCATGCCTCGTGGGCAAGCGTGCACGAAGCGCGTGCGCGCATACGCAGTGGAAAAAAATTTAAAAAATCCCTACCCAAAAAAGCCAAAAACAAGATGGCGATGCATGCGCAGTGCCGGAAACTCGGCTTCTGCGCATGCGCAGAAGAAACCCCCCCCCCAAATTAAAAAAAATAATTCAAAAAAAATAAAATAAAAGATGCCGGCATCCATGGCCTGGCACCGACCGAACCGGATTCGTGACGTCATCATGACGTCACCAGAGGGTCGCAACCGGTTCAGGCGAACCGGTCTGAACCGGGAGGAACCCACCTCTGGTGTCTCCACTTGGCATGGTTAAGAAATAGAACACAAATGCAACAGGCTAGCTGGGGTCAAGGAGATCCCTGGAAAATTATTGGAAGAACTGAGGCTTATCATCAGAGAGACCAAGATGGCAATCAAGGCTCAGGCCTGACTTGATGGCATCTAACAGCTGTGATGAACAGTGGCTCCAGGGTCAGGCTGAGGTCTTTTTGGGCACCTCTGCTTTTTTACGTAGTCATGCTAAGAGTCCTTCTGAATGCAAGGCATGTGCTGTATCCAAGGCCTAGCCCTGCCTTAACTCAATATTTCATACTCAGGGGCTATTCATATGTATCTTTGGACAAAGGTCTCTCATGATCTTTATTGTATTTATATTCTTAGGCCTGCATTTGTAAGATTGACGCACGGCAATTAGCTCATCTATTCAAAGAGGAAAGCTGAACCCCAAGCGAGTAAAACATCAATTTAATGTTATGTTTTCCACTCCGAATGGAATAAATATACCCCTGGCAAATGCAGAACGTTTTAAAAAAAATACAAAACCCTTTGATATATATCCAGTGGCTACCAACCGAAATACATTCCTGCTTGGAAATTCTGGGAGCTGTAATTTCAAGGTATCTAGAGGACATCCGGTTTGGGATGGTTGCTAGAATGCTATTCTGACCTACAGGCACATTTCTAGACAATATCCGAGAGCAGAATTCAGTCTGTTTCAAGACATGCTGTATCTTGAACTGCACCGAAGACTTTATAGATGGCTCATATTTTCCCAGCATATTTAAATTTCATTAGATATGATCAAAAAGTTGGAACTTTATATAAAAAGCAATGCATGAGTAGGACCATACCTGAGACAGGCCTGGAATATAATGAGATCTCAATGTGAGGTCAATATCAGAAAATTTGTTTCATTTACATTTTTAGTATCCCTTCTGATAACGAGACACTTTAGATCAGTGTGTCCAACCTTGGCGACTTAGACCACAGGTCTTAAAGTTGCCAAGGTTAGACACCCCTGCTTTAGATAGTGAGAATAAAGGCAATATAATGAACTCCCAAGTAATAACTATGTATTTGGGTGAATTTTAGAAGTTTTAGAAGAAATGAAGAGGATGATAAAACCAAAACAAGAAGCATTTGTTGGTAGATGCCACAGCACCAGGAAAACCTCTTAAGAGGACATAATTCCACCAGCAAAAAGGCCAGTTGCAATCTGCTAAAAAGAGTCTTTCTCCTCCAGCTGTGCCCCTGGAAAGATGCAACCAACACTGCTCTTGTGGTAATTTTCAAAGTGTGCGTGACTCTTGCAACCAAGCCTTTCTGAGGGAAACAACTGAGATTTTAAAAAGAAAACACACTGAAGGATGTAAGGATTCACCTCGGCCATATTGTAACATGGATATCTCAGCCACCCAGATGTGGATGTTAAATTCTTCCGTCTGCCACTCTGCTGCTCTTGTGTCCCAAAAGTTGTTTTGCAGAAGTTTGTCATGGCCTCTTTTCCCCAAGGCCAGCTCAGATAGTGAAACAAATAAGCAGCAAGGGAAATGGTCCACTGGCAGGATCCCCAATCTCTCCCAAACAATGTTCCAGATTAGATGAATGGCCAATCCTGATCACTTTGGACTCTGAATCTGGTTTGTACTGCACCCAGTAGCCCTGAAGCATTCGATACATGTCCATCCATCAGCTTTCTATTTCAGGAGCAGGTCATATCCCTCCCCAGCAACTAAAGAGAGAGAGAGATGCTGGACAACCTGGGTATTCAGTAAGAATACTAGCAAACGAGGACAGTTTGATGATACTTGGAACCAGCTAATCAAATTCCCAGGTCTAAAAAGCATCCAGTTTTACCAATGGGAACATTGGTTCATTCATTCATTCATTCATTCGTTGGCTGCAACCAGATAGAACATCCAGTCTTTTTCTGTCTAGAGGATGGTCCATAACCCCCTGGGCCAGAGTGGGTTTCAGCAGGTTCTGACCAGTCCTGGAGAACCGGTAGCGGAAATTTTGAGTAGTTCGGAGAACCGGTAAATGCCACCTCTGACTGGCCCCGCCCCCATCTATTCTCTGTCTCCCGAGTCCCAGCTGATGGGGAGGGAATGGAGATTTTACAGTATCATTCCCCTGCCACGCCCACCAAGCCACACCACACCCACCAAGCCACGCCCACAGAACCGGATAGTAAAAATTTTTGAAACCCACCACGGCCCTGGGCGAAAAGCTAGTGCTTTGCCACAAAATACATCCAGCATTGAGAAAGTGAGTTGCCACCTCAAGCTGCATCTGAGCTTTTTGTCGAGCTCCATGCCTTCCCTGCCTGGAAAACCGCTGAATGAGAGATCTATTGTTCAGCTTGGGCATGAGCTCCCCAACAACCATTTCCAAACGCCAAGCAGGTCGGACAGCCACCATTGGGGTAACAGTGTGCCTGCTGCACCAGCTGCCAACCAACCAGCTGGCCAATTAAAGGCTAAGCACCTGCTGGTGCCGGCAGCCAAAAGACCTCAGATTTGGGGACAGAGGCTTCTCCATCTTTCTGTCCCCCCCATTTCTATTTCCTCTTTTTTTTCTCCCAGTCAACCTCTGCCTCGGCTGCTTATGCACTCCGAACAGCCATGTCAGCCTTCAAGAGGAGGGAAAAGAAAAATAACCCTTGAATACCTATTTGGGCTGAAATGAAAGAATTACTGCCTGCCAATGAGACAGCACCTTCCGCATATGCAAGAGGCAACCTTTTCATGCTGCTTGGAGGATAGGAATTGGCAGACTAAGAGTCTGCAATAATTATACTCTGAATTAGAAGGACTGGCATCTAAATACCTCTCTGTCGTATGTGTGTCTGCCTGCATTTGAAGATCCAGAGGGATGCCACATTCTTCATGTGACATGGGGGTCCAACCAGGTGGATGTACTGTATAGTACTTTGCTTTAAGCCTAAACATACATGTTCTCTGCTGGGGAAGCTGCATTCCCAAATTTTTTTATAATATCTCAAGGGCGAAGGAAGGAAGCTCTGCACGAGCTGGAGCATACTGTTTGTTAACCAAGAGTTTGGTGGCAGATGAACAAGTTTATCATAATGCCCTTCTGGTCATTGTTTTCTTAATTGTCACTCTTCTGAAATCTCAAATATGCTAGATGTAATAGAAAGCGAGGTGTGTGTGTCAAAGATGCTTTGATTGAGTGGTTACTGAGGTAAAGTCTCCTTAAAATGTAGGACGCACTCTCTCTCTCTTACACACACACACTCACTTCTGAGTAAGGATAGAAGCCATTGGAGAAACCCACCCACTTTCTCACCATGGAAAGAAAATCGGGCTGAAAATGTACTTCTATGCATTTCTTTCTTTGATATGACCTTAGGCTGAAAACAGCCGCCAAAGCTCAGAGCATACTCTTTCTATTTGTGGATCCCTCTGACTCTCTCCAACATTTCTTCTGCCAGTTGGAATAAAGGGTTTAACACCAAGCAGTCTTCCCACCTCAGGCAAGAGTTATGCGAAGTATCCTATATACGGTCATTTTGCGGTGAGGGTAAACTTTGACACCCACCCACCCCTCTTTTGAGATCACATGTTCAGAATCAACCCAGCTGCCTACAGATCTTCCTTTGCAAAATCCCCTATGCTGCACCCCTTATCTTAAGAAACACCCCCTCCCCCGTTTTCTTGCCCTCGCCCACCCGTGCCTCTTATTAACATGGTAAGAGAGGGTCCTTTCCTTAATCCCTCCCCCTCCCAGATCGGCCGTGGCTTGAAAGAAGATGGCAACATCTTCTCCCACCAGGGCTGTGGGATTGGTGAAACTCGGAATTTTTAAGGTCCGCACCCCGCCCCTTTCTTTCCCTGGGCAGGGCACGTGCAACTCACGCTCGCCTGTGCTGGCGCCCCCCCCCACCTCCCCCCAGTCCCCAATCAAGTGCAGAGTCAACTTTCTGCATTTGTCCCCCTCCCTTCCTGTCAGGGCTCGGTGCATCTTGGGTTGCTGCTCCGAGAACCTGCTGCTCATCCTTCTTCTCCCGCTCAGCTCTTTCGCGCTCCCCACCCCCGAGGGTTGCTTCTCTCTCTCTCTCTTTCTCTCTCTTTTTTTTTTTTGGAGGAGGGGGGGGTCTTTCTTAAGCAGCAGCGCTCGGCCTCCCCACATCTTTCCCTCCAACCTCTCCTTCTCTCTTTCTTCTTCCCTCTGGCTCTCCAGTTTTTCCTCCTCTCCTTCCCGCTCTCAATGCTGGTGAAAAGATCTCTCCCTTGAAACATGAAGGTCCTCAGCTGGGTACGGCTCGCCCTCAGCCAGTGGCTTGTGCGAGAGGTAAGGCGCCTCGGAGGACGATCGCGGGCGGGAGCCGACTGGCGGACGCGGGGAAGCGCCGGGCGAGGGGGAAGTTGGCTTGGCCGGGGACGGCAACCTCGCACCGGGAGCAAACTTGGTGCCGGAGGCGGGAGGAAGAGGGAGCGGGGCGTCGAGAAGCCGAGAGCGCCCGGTTCGATCGGGAACTAGCAACCGCGGGGGGTGGTGGTGGTGGTGGAGGCGCGTTTGCCGGCAGCTTTCCCCCGACGACGCTCTTTTCCTAACTTTGACTCGACTCTGGGCTGCGTTTGTTAAGAAGCGAACGGAGGAGACTCGACGCGGGTCTCCAAAGTTCGCGCGTGACGCTGATGTCTGGGGGACCGGGGAGGACCGGCGTGGCGGGACGAACCGCGTTTGGGTGGGAGAAGCGTGGGGGGGGAGTGCCGTTTCCTTCGCGCGGCCCGCAAACCGTCGAGGCAGCCAGCGAGTCGTCTGCTCCTCCACCACGATCAAAAACGGGGCGGCGGGCGTTACGAGCAGCAGCAGCAGGAGGAGGAAGGCAGCAGCGATCGCCGAGCTGTTAAAAAAACACCTCCTGGCGGGCGACGACCTGTCTGGCGGCTCGCGAGACGCGGCTCGCGAAAATATAGCCTGGGTTGCCAGTTCGGGTTTTCCTCGCCTGCAGATCGGCGGGGCGTGGGCAGTTTAGGTGGAAGCCCGGGTGCAAGAGACGCGCTCTCTCCCTTCGCGTCTCTTGGCCGAAAGCAAAACACCCGCGCACCCCATTCGAGCAGCCGCGGTGGAAAGCTGGTCGGGCCAGCCAGCCAGCCAGCCAACCGAGGGCGGGAACGCGACTTTTGCACGCGTTCGTGCCCGGGACGCCTCGTGGAGCGGCTGTCGGGTTCCGCTCGGCTCGGAATAGGATAGCGTTACTTTCGGGCCCCCGCGGGTACAACTGTTGAAGCTCGGCTGCGCCGTCACGTACTACTGGTTGTGTGTACAAACGCAGGCACGTGGCCGTGCGCTTCCCGCTAGCTTGTTGTGCGGCCGGGGTTGATGCGTGCCTTGTTGTAATCATAAGGCGCTGTTGATATGTGGGAATGACAGTTTTTGGAGGTACCGTGGCTCGTGTGCGTGAATATACCGTGCAGTGACCACGCGATCTAATAGTGGACAGGCAGTGTGTTATATACTTGTATGTGTGAGCCCGCCCACCGAAATGCCAATCGATGTATTCTTGGGAAGGGTTGCGTGGAAGTGCCATGCATCCCATATATATGTGTGTGTGTGTGTGTGTGTGTGTGTGTGTGTGTGTGTGTGTGTGTGTGTGTTATATATATATATATATATGTTATATTTTTACATAAATACATATACATATATATACATATACATATATATACATATATATATATGTAATAGGATTTCCTAGGAGGTATGGAACGGATCACCTCGCCAAATCCCCAATGCAATCCAAGACAGTGTTGTTCAAATTCCAATTCGTGATTTATCAGACCATCACTTTTTTTTCCCAGAGCACAGCTCCAGCCAGGGGTTAGAAGAGGGGTACAAGCTTTTTCTGATGCCGTTCCTGGCCCTTTCCGCAACCTAATGGTTATTCCTGGCATCCGAATTAAACAGAGTAATTTTAAGCCATGCATTGACCTTTCCTACCTCTTTTTACTAATTGTGAATTTAGTTCTACCAGCCTCAGGTGTGGCGAAGCCTTTGATCCATTGTTTAGTCTCCCCAGGAGATTTTCCAGGCCAGCTCCTAGATTTCCTTAGGGAAGAATTTTGGCTAGGCAGAGACAAACAAAACAGAGGGTCCAGGAGCTGGCTTTGTATGCAAGCCTCTTGCTGGCACAAAACCTGGTTGCCTCCCTCCTGATCTTATGAGCCACTTGCACCCATCTTCTGAAGCAATAGGGTTGAAAAAGGGGATGCACCCCCCCCTCCCTAAACAAATCATTTCCTCTATTACACACACACAAAAGAGAGGCGATTGTGTTGCTGCAGACAATATGCTTCCAGGTTAGTTTGCTTATAAGACAGCACACCAAGTGTATTATAAATAGGTTAGCCTGGAAATAATTGTTTTTTTGTTGTTGTTGTTAAACCGAGGATATACTTTCCCCACTAACTGTTTACATGGAGGCCTGTGCCTTCAATTTATCCAGTTAAGCTGAATAAAGAAGCACTTAATGGAAGTGATATTAAATAATTGCAAAGGCCTTTTTACCCAGACCTTTTGCCTTTTTCTGCCACCATCCCCTTAGGCTTTGAATGTTTTTCTTCCTTCCACCAAATCAGCTGCCATGTTTTTAAAAAGTCTTTCTTTTTAAAAAACAAAAACCAAACTGTTATCTCACACTCCTTTTCTGGTGGCTTGGAACTTTATAACTTCCTTATTTCTTCTTAGAACAAACAATAGCACCCAGAAAGGATCATAAAATTTTGATTCTTCTCTGCCTGCTGCATCCACAGCCGCCTGTGTGCAAAATAATTCTTTCACAGGTAAATGGCATTGCCATTTTTAGTGCTTGCAAATCAGGAGTTGAAGCGCCTCAGCTTCATTTTTAATTTTTCTCTCTGTGTGTCTTATTTTTCTTTTTACGGCATTATAATGTTGCAGGGAGAAATAAGGAATGGGCTCATTAAGCACTGGGCCGGTGAGAATCGAATTTCATAACAATCAATTTTTACTTTTCAACAATTTCATGAAGGCTGATCCACTCCCCCTCCCCTTTCAAGGAATTGCATTCAGACTTCCAGAAGCTAAGATCTCACTAGGTTGAAGTTCTTTGGCTGATCCTGTTCTTTAAGGCAGGAAGAGGAGGAGAAAAATCTTTGGAGGCCACTCTAGTCTTTTTCATTAGCAGAAGAGATTGCTTTTAAGACGATAAAACCCTTTGTTTTAAACAGATAGTAAGTTATTTTTATTTTTATTTTTTTGGAGAGTGCAGTGGTCTGAAAGGAAAGAGATCAAAGGAACAAGATCTGCTGGGTTTGAAAAAGAGATGTAGCTGCTAATGCAGATGTTTATTATTTATTTAGTTGTTTTAGGATTTATTTCTTTATTTAAACGTTGCGTTAAAAAAGAGCATCCAAGGGAAAGTATGAATGAGATGATTTTCCTGCTTTTCAAACCAGCTTGTGTGTATGGGTGTAAAAACACAAACTATTAGCTCAGACACCCTCTCCCCTTTTCTGGGAAGGGGACTCACCTTCCCCACGTACATCTAATTAAATTAGAAAATGGCTGGCAACTGGTTTTTATTTTAAACCAAGTTATAAGAAATGAAAAAAGCCCTGCTAGATATTGAAACATTAGTGAATATGCTGGGTCTGCATGACCTTTCATAGTTGTAATCCTCAGTCTCATTTTTGTAAAGGTGCGTTATGAAGACATTGTTTATTTCCTTTCTGGTTGCCAATCCCCTGTATTCTAATTCTCTGTATTTTTCCTGTCTTCCATACTTTTTTGGGGGAAACAAATAAGTTCCCATGATGGTCCAGACCTAAGAAAAAGGAGATGCTTTTGTCTGAGAATACAGTTGCTGTTCAAATCCACTGGAACCCCATCTAACAACAATGAAGAATAGAATAGAATAGAATAGAATAGAATAGAATAGAATAGAATAGAATAGATTTGTCTTTGGTGCTATGCTCTCAGTTTAACATAAAAAGACAAGATACATTCGTCAAGAATCATGAGGTACAACACTTAATGATTGTCCTAGGGTACAAATAAGCAATCAGGAAACAATCAATATTAATATAAATCGTAAGGATACAAGCAACAAGTTACAGTCCTGCAGTCATAAGTGGGAGGAGATGGGTGATAGGAACAATGAGAAGACTAATAGTAATAGTTATGAAGCCTGAGTGAATAGTTTGACAGTGGTGAAGGAATTACTTCTTTAGCAGAGTGATGGCGTTCGGGGAAAAAACTGTTCTTGTGTCTAGTTGTCTTGGTGTGCAGTGCTCTATAGCGGAACAATGTAAAGCCTCAGTCTCGTATTGTAGAATCTAAAATACTCCAATATGATAATGTGGAATCCAGTAGTTTTCACACGATGTTGACAAATCTATATTGACATCTCCTTTCAGTCCATGTAAGAAATAGATCAACTTTTTAGCCTTCAGGAAGTAGAATCCATCCTTAAAACAGTATATTAGCATCTACATATTCCCTCTTAGTTAATAATTGTTATTAATTTTCATTAAGCACAGAATTTTCAATAACCACTTTTTTTTTTTTTACAAAAAGTCTAGAACAACATCCATGGGAGGTGAATGATGTCTCTTTTAAGGCACATGAGATGATAACTGAACTCAGTGCAGTGAACTCAGAATTTGGGTTTCTGGGTTCTGGAGTTCTCCCTTCCTATTCAATTCAAAATGTCCAATTTTATGTAGAGTTTGATGTGGATTTTGTTTTGTTTAGATCACCTATGAATGAGTCAGAATCAGTTTCATGCGTTATAAATCAGGAGGTTAACCTTGTATTAGATTGGACTATATGGCCACCATGGAGTGCCAGAATGACAGCTTTTTCCATATCATTGCTACATTTTTTTAAAACAAAAACAAGAGACACCCAGCTTAGAATCTTTGGCATGCAAAGTGTTTTATCTTCTATTGATCAGTAGTCACTCTGCTGGCTACATCTGTTGACTAATATAAAAGATAGAACTTACTTTTTATTCCAGTGATGAAGTAAAGCTAAATTTTATTAATGGTATTGCCCAAAAGAGATCATTTGCAAAACTCCAGATGACTCTCTAGGATTTATCCTCTGTCTCAAACAAGCCCATAACAGTGCCTTGTTACAAACATCCTGTTCTTTACCTGGCATAAAACTGTATTGCTGAGAGGCTATCTTTTACAGAAGGGCAGAGGGGGTGCTACAAGGCAATTGCTAACAAGCAGATGTCCATTCACTTTCCAAAGAGGGCAGCATCCTGGCATAACTGCAAGGCGATTGTGCTGGAAGCCTTTTGACTCTGAGCCCAGGGTCCCATTTCCACCGTGATCTGTCTTCAAGCTGAGATGAAATTGGTAGACCAACTGGCAATCATACACTGACTATAAGGAGTCGGGCAGTTTAGAAATATGAAATAAATAAAAACTAAAATAGGCATACTCTCCTATAGGATTGGGTGCTGTTTTGCAAGTTGTTCACGTGAGGTTTACCTTATACCCAATTGGTTGCTTATGGTACTTAACCAGGGAACCAACTTTTGAAAAGTTTCTAGCTATACTTATGTCAGCTGGTAGTTAAAGAAAGTTTGTGACTGCCTTAGTTCTCTTGTGGTTCTGCATCTTTAAGGTGTTTTTTTTAAAACTTACCTTGATTTTGAGCAGATACTATCACCAGATGTTTGCAGACTATGAGAGACAGATCCAGAGCTTGTGGCTAATAAAATAAATTTAAAACAACCCAAACACTGCAAGGAGAAAAAGAAGCGTGCAGTTTTGCTTAGAACACACACTATGTACATGTAGTGGAGACTACCCAATTTTGAATTTACTTAGCCAGGCTATGCTGTGGGGAGGGGATAATAGTGAACTGAGTTAAGTAAAGGCCTTGGAAAGGACATGATTAGAAGATGTGCGGCTGAAGATGCATCTGAGCATGGGACAAGAGCTACACTGCCACGAGCCATGTGTAATCAACTGATTTTTGGGCTTTTAGAAAAACGCATTTGTTTTTACATATTGAGGAAAAATTATCTGTGTTTGGAGGAATGTCATTATTATTATTATTATTATTATTATTTTGCAAAATAAAGGCATAGTTGAACTAAAAGCAAGCCAGTTTGGTCTAGTTAAGGGGCCAGTCTAGAAACCAGGAGAGTGTAAATTCTAGGCCTTTCTTAGGCATGAAAACAACCTGGGTGACTTTGGGTCAGTCACTCTCTCTCAGCCCAACCAAGCCTGACAGGGTTGTTGTGTGGAGAATGGAGGAGGAAAGAGTATTAGGTATGTTTGCCACCTTGAGCTGTTTATAAAAATGATAAAGGTAGGATTAAAAAAAAATCTTAAAAAAGAAGAAACACTCTGGAAAACCGAGTTCTATACCTGTAGTGAAGCCATTTTCTGAAATCTGTCCTCATGTATATTAACTCAACATTATGAGACAGTGTTATAAGAGAACTGTCTTAAGGAAAAAAAAAAACACCAAGCCAAGTTAAACCAGAGACATTTGCAACCGGTCCATTACTTTGATTCTGCTACACCAAGTCCTTTTTTCTTCCCCCTCCTTGAATCCAGCTTTGCTTCCTGTGATCCCCTTCCACCTGTAATCACATTTAAGTGTCGAAGGTGTGATGGACTGAGACTCTCTGGCATGGCTGGGAAGAATGAGTAAGCTCTTGTCTCAATTGCATCGAAGCGCCTTCGTGTTACAATTAGAATTTGCATCAAAGCAGACTGGCACGCTTCCAATTTTGCTCTGCAAGGGGAATTTTTGATGCTATTGCCTGATTGCATTTCTCGCTTTCCCCTGTATCCCCTTGGTGAGCGTTGGGGGCTTTAGATACATTGATACCCCAATTCATCAGGCAGAGCATAACTTGGAGGGAAAGCTCAATTTTATCTTCAGTTCTCAAGGGCGAGGGAGGGCTGTAACTGATCTTGAGTTTCTCGGGATTTCTTATTCCTGGTTCCACTCAACATACGAGATTCCAGCCTGGGGGAGCCTCTACAGGTAGGCCTTGACTTATGACCACAATGGAGCCCAAAATTTCTGTTGCTAAGTGAGACATTTGTTAAGTGAGTTTTGCCCCATTTAACGAACTTCCTTGCCACAGTTGTTAAATGAATCACTGCAGTTGTTCAATTAGTAACACGGCTGTTAAGTGAATCTGGCTTCCCCGTTGACTTTGCTTGTCAGAAGGTCGCGAAAGGGGATCCCGGGACACTGCGACCGTCATAAATATGAGTCAGTTGCCAAGCGTCTGAATTTTGATCACGTGGCCATGGGGATGCTGCAAAGGTCGTAACTTTGAAAAACGGTCCTAAGTCACTTTTTTTCAGTGCCGTTGTAAGTACGAACGGCCACTAAGTAAGTCAAGGACTACCTGCATTGAGGCTTGTGAACTTGCTGCTTATCTCACCAAGGGCTGTTTCGGAAAGCAGGTTTCCCCCTATGAAAATGGGGCAGTCTGCTCTACTTCAGTGTTATTCACTTACTGGCCATGAAGTAAGTTCCTAAAATCATGGCAAATAGCCATCTTTGTCTACTTCTGACCCTTGGACAAGGGCATACGTCCTCCTTCCCAGATAATTCAGCTTGTCCTTCTCCCAGGGTCTGCTCACTTGCTGCGTTCAGCACTGCCCTGTTCTGGGGGGGGGGGGGAGAACTGGCTCTCTTCTTCTTTTCCATTTATTATGCTCAATAGCCACTTAAAGTAGCTGATGGGTGCCTGGAGCCCCTTCTGGCCCTGCTGCTTCCCAGGGTCAGGCGACTGCCAGATGTTCCTGCATTTAAACAGCTGTCATAGCCTCATTTTGATAAAATAATAAATTCCCCCCTCTTTAGCTTTAACTACTTCCTGGCTCTTTCTGCTCTCAGCCATGGCTATAGAAGAGCATGATTGCAACCATACACACACATACTGCAATGGGTCCTGGAGTGGCAGAGGGTGTTTTTTTTTTTTTTTAAAGAATCCCATAGAGAAATGGGGCTGGTTTTTACCTGGATGAATTGAGGCACTGAAGTTGGCAGGTGCACCATAAGACATGGTATCTGGGCCTTTATGTATGTAATATGGTAAAGGTGGTAGTATAGAAATGTCCATTGCTGTCCCCATTCCAGCAGTATTAGATCAGTTAAAATTATTCTGCCCCTAATGCAGGGGCCCTTTCTGAACTGAGCTACTTGCCGAATTGTGTGGCTCTCGTCTACAAGCTCCGAGTTCACACCCCCTGCTTGGAAGGGAACCCACTTTTGACACAACTACATTAGAATGACGACTGACAAGAAAACAGCATCCAGCAAGTAGCTCTTAGCTGCAGAGAGGGGCACTTATGTCCCATAAAAAGCAACTTTGTTAACCAAGTGGTTTCAGCCTGTTTGGATGATGAGGAAAAGGAGAAGAGTAAGGAGGGACTTAGATTTAAGCCAGGATGTAGAAGGGCTAGGTGGGGGAGATGTACAGTTGAGCATTTGTTGATTAATTTTAGGCAAAATGGCTGAATAAAATTAGATGCATGTGACTAGTGCCCCCTATTGGGCAGGCTGGCTGTACAATCTCTGCACATTGGGCATCCTATTCAGATGGCACTTCTTGTGCAAAACAGTTTTCACTCTCCTGATGTTTGTTCTGTTTCTTCAAATTCTTCACCTTGAGCAAATGTCAATCCTGTAGAACAGGGGTGTCAAACTGGTGGCCTGTGGGCCAGATGCGTCACATGCATGCCACGCCCACCCCAGCTCCGCGAATGGGAAAAACATCGCGAAACGTCACGTGATGACAACATGACGCGGCGAGTTTGACACCCGTGCTGTAGAACAATGCTTCTCAACCTTGGCTACTTTAAGATATGTGGACTTCAAATCCCAGAATTCCATGGTAACTAGGGAATTCTGGGAACTGAAGTCTGCATATCTTAAAGTAGCCGTGGTTGAGAAGCACCTGTGTAGGAAATGGAGGTTTGTAGGATACAGAGGCTGAGTTAAAATCCACCTTAATTGTGGAGAGATGACTGGTGAGGCTTTGGTGCTAGCTTCTTTTTTCAGCCTCAGGATCCATTCCAAACAACCATTAGTGATACCTTGTTCTGAAGGGTTATTGGGAGGACTGGAATAAAGACAGAGACGGCTTCGTGTTTGAAATAAACACTACATTGTAAAATAATTACTAGAAAAGGAGATAGTCCTGAATTTAAGATGGCCTCCTGCCAGAGGAAGATTAATTTTAAAAAAAATAGCCTCTTTTCCTCCCTTGCTGTATTTTTGGTGAATTTAAGACAATCCTCCCATTTTAATGATAAAGTATTTAGAACAAAACAGCTTGCCTTCCTTTCAGGTAAATACAATGCGTGCATTTAGGAAGCATAATGGGCTTTCAGCCGAATTTAGTCCACCCTCTTTCCAGCCCGATCTTGGAGTTCATTTCTCATCTTAGTCTCTCTGTTAGATCATCAGTGAACAGAAGGTAGATTGAGGTTTACCATAATAATAGTCTTGGGAGGGATTTGCAATTCTTAAGCAGGTTTTTCTGACTCCCTAGTTTCTTTGAGCACTTGCAACAGCAACAAAGAGAACCCCCAAATGCTACTCACAAATTATGCTGCTGAAATACATTTTTAAAGGCACAGTTAGCCAGAAGTATATATTTTTTTACTTGCAATTCATTTAACGTTCAAAATATAGTCCTGGGCTTTGCAATTCTTTGTAAGTGTGTTTCTTGAGCCGGGCTCGCCTTGGGGCATCTTGGGGTCCAGGTAAAAAATAAAATGGGACCTGTGTATTTGTAATTTGATCAACCTGCACTTGACCTGAATTCATGCAAATATACTGCTGAAGAAAATAAGAATACAGTATGTAGTTAGGGGATAACTAGGATGAGTTAGGGGATAACACTGTGAAATGGCTTTCACCCTTGAAACCCAGGGGCTGCTAACCCAAGCCACCTTGCCACCCCTGTTCTTTAGATTAGCAAGGATTTAAGCCATTGTCTCTAGTAACTGAGAAGGTTCCTCTTTGAGTTTCTTTTCCATCGGCACTGTTCCCTGCCTGCTCCATGTCTGTCCATTAGGGGGAGCTCTTGATTTCCATTCCTTTCACTCTTCATTCCAGCCTCCCTTCCCCCCCCCCCCTTTAACTTTTTCCCTGGAAGTTTCTTGAGAATAATTCTCCATTTTTTAAATCAATATGGAATATAGATACATGGATTCTAAATAGAATATACGTAAATTCTGAATAGAATATAAAGAGAGTTGATTTTAATATAACACTGTTATGTAACACATTTTAAAAATAAATTTCTAGCCCCCGTGAGGTTTGAAAGAAATGCTTCAAAGCATATTGGCCTTCAGAAGGAAAGCAACCTCTCCCCCATTTCCTGTGCATGTATTTTTAATTGGCCTTAGCTCTTCTCTTGCCCCTGCCCTACAGTGAAGTTTTATATCCAAAATATAATTGATTCAGAGTTGAACAAATCTCAAATTTCTGTTGTGTGCAAGATTACTATCAACTTTTGGCAATAAAAGGCAAAACGGCTGAGTTTAAAAGTTATCCAGTTGACTGAATAACTGTGGAATTGGTCTCTTCTCCGTTGCCTAGTCCCACATTACCTCAGTGCCTACCTAGGATTGCCAAATATGTCACGTATACACAATGGGGGGAGGGCTATACATTTAGATAAATAATAGCAGCTAATTTAAGGAGAATATTCTTTTGTAGATCTGATTTTATTTGTTTGTTTATTAAAAAAAACCCTTTATTAGTTTTACAAATATGTGTATGTGTGGTGAACATACCCAACACACCTTCCTCCTCCTCTTTTCCCACAACAACAATTCTGTGAGGTGAGTTGGGCTGAGAGAGAGTGACGGGCCCAAGCTTCCCCAGCTGCCTTTCATGGCTAAGGCAAGACTTGCACTCATGGTGTCCTACTTTCTGGCCTAGTGCCTTAACCCCTAGACCAGTGGTTCCCAACCTTTTTTTGGCCATGCCCCACCTAAGCATCTCTAAAATCCTGATGCCCCCCCCCCTGACATATAATTCTTACTATTCAAAAAGTGAACTCCTACTCACGCGGAGGAAGCCTAAAAGACCATTAACTTGGTTTAAACAAGGTTCCAATTGCCCCCATTAAAAATCAAATTGCCCCCCTGTGGGGTGTGGACCCCACGTTGGGAACCACTGCCCTAGACCAAATTGGCTCTCTCAACCCAAGTTACAGAGTAGCCTGTTGGGGCATCTCTTAACACACTGGCATCCTGGGAAAGAATGACAAACAGCAATTGAATGTTGCCAAATCTTTACTGACTCTTGCAACTTCTTGCCTCTCCGGTTTCAGGTTTTTTTCTCTGCATCTTGCACATAACTAAACTTCTAAAGATAAATCTGTTTACAGGGTAAGCAAAATGGTTGGTTCCTGAGGATATGCCCATTTCATTCTGTGTAGCCGTTGCTTTCTTATCCCACTACTTTCCCTAGATTGTGTCCCTAAAAGAGAGAGACTGTCGTTGTCTTCTCCATTTTAAGAGGGTCTCTTGGTAAGCCCCTACCCATTTCCTGGAGCAGAAAATACCTACTTTGACTCAACTGGTGTGTTTTCCCTCTCCCTGACAAAAGAGAAATAATTCATAACAAAGAGTAATAAACTATTTAAATCTGTTATTTAATAAATCAATACATACATCATTGTAAATTATTTTCAATTTATCTGTTTCTCAAGAAAAAAGAAATGCCTATCCGAGGCAGCTCCGGGTTGCACAAGGCCTGGAAACTTCAATGAATGCTCTTGTGTGGTCTTGCAGCCTCCAAAAAGAGCGGGAAAATGTGATCCATTCATGTTTGATTTTCAGACATTCCCGAGGTGGCACAGGAACAGCGCCTTCTCATGTAACTTCCAGCGGTTCTAGAGGTATGGCATGTCACCAAAAATGACATGGCGTGTCATCTGTGACATGCGTGTCATAAGTTCACCATCACTATCTAAAAGGAATGGCAGGAGGAACAACTTCCATAGAGAAATATATTGATAATGAAGTTATATAATAGAGGGCTTCAGTTACTACCTTAAAAACAGCCAAGTACTGGAGACTTATTTACACAGAAAATTCTGAGGATACTTCTAAGTTCAGTGGTGAAAATGTATAATGTTTGGGAATCCATAGTTGCTGACTGTGCCATGAATTCCCTGCTGATCTTAGTGAGGCCACTGTCCCCTGAGGCATTTTTGCAAATGATTCAACAAGTATTTGAGTCTCCATCCATATTCTAATAGATGTGGATTTGGTTAGTACTCAGTAAAAAAAATAATATCGAGAGCACAATGTTGAAAGCTTACTTACATTCTAAGCCATATTCGTTTAATACTGACATTGCAGACAAAAGGACACAGAACAAATGTATTTACTGTATTGGAAAAATGCCTATACAGTAAAAAAAAACTGCAATCCTTCTGGTTTAAGTTGGAGATTTCTTGTGAGAATGAAAAACATATGGAAAATGCTTCTACCCTTATTGATGGGCATAGGAAGTCTGGGGTAGGAGAAGTTCCATGAATATTTATTTATTTAGAAAATTTATATTTCTGCCGATTTGCACATGGCGATTCAAGGAGCCTTACAGGACATCTCACAAAAGCATAAATTTGTGCAGAATTTACTATCCTCTTTAAAAAAAAATGTTTAAAGCATGTTTCTCGCCCTCGGGGCTGATAGCATATGGGTAGTACTAGGTAAAATCTCATAGGTTAAAGCAGCAGCACCTAACCTTTTGGGCACCAGGGACTGGTTCTGTGGAGAGAGGTTTTTCCGTGGACCGGAGGGGGCGTGGTTTTGTGTGCTGCCTGCATCCTGCAGGTGGGGCTTCGCTGGTTTGCGTGGCCCGGTTCTGACATGCCGTGGACAAGTGTTGGTTCACAGACCAGGGGTTGGGGACCCCCTGGGTTAAAGGATAGCAGTTTAAATAAATTTCCCCCTAGTCAAACTTTCTGATCACTACCTATTTCATTGCTCCTTTCCATCATTAAACAAACAAAACACAGAACAAAATACAAAAGACTTGAATGTATTATGCAAATAAGGTCAAATAGGCAAAACTACCTACATTTGTATAAATTTATTCTGATTATAGAATCTTTGTTTTGTTGGTGGGGATTTTTTATTTTTTGACCAACTATGCTTGCAAGCAAAGGAGTACAATAGGCCCTGGGCCCTGATACATATACAGTAAATAATAATTATTTTTCTAAGCGGTGCACGCTGCCTTGATTTCTGCCTCTGTGGGTGCTAGCCAAGGTGCTGATGCGAAGGACTACTCTTGATTGAAAAGTTGTCTCTAAGAGACTCAAGCGCTGAATCTCTTTTGAGGTCCTCTCCAGAGCTAATATATTGCCGAACAAACACACTTTAATTCAGATTGAAGCTTTCCAATATGACTCATTTCCCTCCTTTAATAATACTCCCCCTGCTGTGGCCTTTAAACCCTTGGCTGCAAGCAATTCAATAAAGAGGCACAGGGCCCCGTCTGCTACATTCATTGAGAATGGAAATGAACTGCTAGCTAAGGTGGGGAGGGGGCTGCCTACGCTGGGGCAAAATCCTCTCTCCCATGAAAAACACGGCGGGCTTTTTAATAAGAAGGAAATATACTCCCTTTGCTGCTGCTCCCCCTCGTTCCCCCTCCCTTCTGCAGCTGATTATATTTGAAAGCAATTCAGGAATCGGAATCAGCAGGGAGGCTGGAGGTCAGAGCTGAGGAGACCCATCTGAAGGAGGTTATGAAAAGTTGCAGCAAGAGATTGACAGCATGGAAGATGTGGTGGGAAGCAGAGCACAGTAGCTTGGTGGGGCAGGCCATCAGGCAGTATAGTCTACAATGGCTGCTTGGCTTACTCCGTAATGTGGCAACATACACATGATTTCCAACATCCCTGAGGTGAGCTGGTGAGAAAAGCCAAACATTTCAGGCAGAGAGGTTTCAATTTCCTGGAAGAATTTGGGAAAAACAAGAGTGGGGACTGGTGTCATTGTGCCATTCCATCCATCCATCTATCTATTGTGCTTTAGGTTAAGATTTGCTAAGGATTGAGACTATCAGTCACATCATTTTTATTGAAGATGCTTCAGGAAAAGGTCTTTAGATACTAATGTGAACTTCTTCTGTTATCCATGTATGGATGCTGTTCATTTAGAGAGGCTATAGAAGAAAGGTTTATGAGGGGAAAACAAGCGTGTTTGTGTCTGTGTGTATATGTATATATGTATACATACAGACTATTTACATGTAGTCAGCATATTGCCCCCAACAATCTGGGTCCTCATTTTACCAACCTCAGAAGGATGGAAGGCTGAGTCAACCTTGAGCCGGTCAGGATCGAACTCCTGGCAGTGGAATGCAGAGTTCGCCTGCAATACTGCATTCTAACCACTGCGCCATCACAGCTCTCATATATAGTGACTACTTAAGTATATGTGCTAGATATTTCATAATATAATGATGCTTTTTTCTCTATAAGCATATTCATCTAAGAGCTCTCCAGTTTCTTAAATAAGAAGTGAGACACTTAGGTTTGGTATATTACAGTAATCATGTCTATGGAGATTCTCAATCATCCATGTCATGATTATCCCAAAGGTGCTTTTCTAAAAGGCAACTGGACTTTCTCTAGTTAGAACTGGAGAAGCTTCTTGGATGAGAAGTGAAACATTTTCAAAGAAATAAAAACGAAGAAAGTCCAGTTGCCTTTTGGAAAAGCACCTTTGGGACAACCATGACCTGGATGATTGAGGATCTCCATAGACATTATCAGTTTTAATATATCAAACCTAATTGTCTCACTTTTTATTTAAGAAACACTGACTAGCGTCAGCATTAGGGTTGCAGGCAGGACAAACTGCAGACATCAGGGCTTGAACCCAAGACCTTTTGCATGTCAAGTGAATGTGTAAAAATGCAAGAAGAGATTTGAGATGATTCTGGACAGTAGTAAGAGCATTTAATTAATGACACACAACCAGCTCTGCACTGAACAGCTAACTACTTTGCACTTTCTAGGTAACAGGCCAAACGACACTATAATTGTGAGTACAGGACAGGAGATAGGCAAAAATCCTCTGGCACTTCCTCTGTATTGCAGTGACTCGACTTGCTTATATGCTTAGATCTATTTCTTCTGTAAAGATATTCATGGATTCCAGCTTTCTTTAATTTATATGGTTTGGGAAGGATAATTTCTGCACACCTGGAGAGTACAACCATTGGACAGGTAGGTGCATAGAACGAAACCTGAGATTGGCAGTTCCTCTGTGAGGCTCAGTTAGGTAGTTTCTTAGTCCTGCCAACATTTACAATGCTGTCTTGCCAGGCTCCTTTTCTTAGCAGCATGATAATCAGCCACAAATGAATGTTGAAGGCAAAATTATTATCCCTCTTTAGCAAAATCTTGTGCATTGGTGACACCAGCTTTTAAAGGTCACCCACATCGGTGTGAGAGACCCTTAGAACAAATGACCAATGTCTCCTTTCCTGTGTAGTTAGTTATTGGAAAGCTGTTCCTTCTCCCTCTCTCTCCCACCCCAATTGCTTCTCCTGTTCAGCATTCTCCTCTGTCTCTAAGGCTAAATGGCCCTGAGAAGATGAAAACTTTTCTCTGCGCCCGGCTGGATTGATGCTAAAGAAATAATCAACCCCCAGATCGCTGGGCAAAAAGCCATTCGGCAAAACGAGCACCGAGACTGCAATCTTGGCTATTAAGAGCTGCCAAGCCCTATTCTTGGATTGGAATTAATCTTCCTCTTCTTCCTCTCATGGTGGGGATGCCATCAAAACTGCTGCTTTTGCTCTTGAGGGGTTGGGGGATGATGCGGTAGGGATTGTCGGGTTGCAGCCTTCTGTCTCTTGCCAAACGTATCCCAGGTTACCAGCTGGAGGCAGCTGGGTTCACATTTGTCCTTCACAGTGGACAAATCCTTCTTTCTTTTGCTCAGTGGAAGAGGAGAAAAATATGTGCCCCCTCCCATGCCTCATATATGCTGAGCAGACTAGATTTTGAAAGCCTCAGGTACCATAGGGATGTGCAAATTTTTCTGTGCACAGACCATTCCGTGCCTGGAACAGCTGGCCTGTGCCTGAACTGAAATGTCTGTGTTTTGGACAGTTTGGCATACATATGGAATAAAATAGGTTGGTGCTGTTCCAGATATTGGATTCTGGGTGGAAATAATGGTGGGGGAAAAGACTGGGAAAAGCTCATGTCTTCATGACACTGGCGGTGGATCAAGAGAAAAAAGTAAAAAAAAAAGCATTGGAATTTAGGATAGGTGAGTTGCACAGGTCATGAAGAAGTGTGGCAAGACAGGTCAAGATACACTGGTTTTGTCCTATTCCCACTCTAATATCCCCCCAGGATCCTTTTAGACTTTGTTTCAGTCAGGACCAGGAACAAAACCTTTCCTAGCACTGATGATGTTACCTAGTTTGGGTAATGAAACGTCTGCAAGAAAACCACCCAGCTCAGAGAGCACCAAGGATTCCTCAAAACCTTTCCAGATTTTATTTCTGCCAAGCCCTAGCCAACCAAAATGATTTCTCAGGACTTCAAGAACACAATGGTTTGTTTCAGGTTAGAAACAAAGAATATTTTCTATTTCATACTCACTCCTAAGCTTCCATTTGGTTGCTCAAAATTCAGATGGCAGCAAGAGACTCTTATCATTTTAGTGCTAGCTAGTGGACCTCTGCAGTTTTGCAGGCCTGATTTGGTAGCCCTATATAAGGCAATTTCTTAATATCCAGTATGGTAAGGAATGTGATGGGGGTAAGGAGGAAAATTCTTTGTGTGTATATTTTGGAATAGTATAAGGTTACATGTTTTGCTTTTGAAAAGTACCACAAGCTCTCTCTCAACTAGGAGATTCTCGAGGTACTGATTTACCTTCTATAAAAATTTCGATTCAACAAAGTCAAATCTGAATTGCACTAGACCGGATGCGTCACACACAGGCCACGCCCACCCCAGCTCTGTGAAGGGGGGGAAACGTGATATATCACGTGACAGCAACGTGACGCCGCGAGTTTGATATCCGTGCACTAGACTATCATCCAAGGGTGACTTGTAAAGGGAAAACTTTAGTTGTCAGGATACCCAACCTGATTGAGGTGAAAAGTCCAGACTGGTCTGTTGTATCAAATCTCATTATGTTCACCAGCATCTCTGCCCACATAACATAGCCATTTCCTCATTTCAATCCATCAGTGCTATCATTGAATAAAGGGACATGTTGTTAGAGAGGGCCACTAGTAAGTGCCAAGCAACGGATCAGTTTTGAGAAGTTCCCCTTTAGAGCATTTCAAGGAAAGAGTAGAGCTGGGAGGTTGATCTGGCCCTCAAGACATAAAAAGCTAAAGGAACAATTTCTCCCTTGGAGCTTTATGAACTTGTCAAGATCAGCTAAGACATTATTAAAAGTTTGCTACTTTGTGCTTGGAAAGAATTGGCCTATATTGTTTTGAGACCCCCGTCTGATAGTATTTAGGAAGATTAAACTGTAAGGATTTGAAAGAATTTTGTGCAGGCAAACTTCCTACCAATTTATAAAAAATAAAATTGGTGGGGGGAGTGTAATCTCCAAAAGCCCCCATTCATTTCCTTGTTTTTCTATGACTCTAGAGTAGATGAATCTGGACCAGTTATCATCGCTCAGCCCAATTCACTTCATGCATTTGTTTTGTAGATAAAACAGGAAAGTGTACATTTAAGTGCTATCTTATAGAAAAATTGGGATGGGGAAAAAATAAGGGAATAAACTTTTTTTGTTGAGCCCAACTCTACAAATAAAATACCAATGAAGATACCAATGAATTGCATATTAGTCTTCCAATGCTTCTGTGCTTCAGGCGGGTGATCCATCTTATTTTTAAAAGAGCTGCATGAACATTTATGTATGCATCTGTTCGTTCCTTTGCCCTCCCTTCTTTCCTTCGTTATTACACATTGGAGACAGATGTTGTCATTCAGAATCAGTTATATTTCAGAATTTGACTTTTTATTATCATTGTGATTTTAAAAAAAAATCACAACCAATCACATCCATTCCAGATTCAAATATGCAGAATCATTCTTTCCTTCCCTCCTTCTCCCCTGGAATCACATAGCCTGGAGTAAAACATTACACAAGGCGTGGCCAGGATAATGTGTACAAGTTAGTTAGTATTAGGTTAGGCAAAAATGTGAATGGAATGAATACGATTTTTTGGGGGTCAGTGGAGGGCAAGCAAAATAAATAAGCAGCTCACAATATTTCATTTCAAAATGTTTTGAGGTCAAAATTTTGTGAAATGGGTCGCCCGAAGCTTTTGGGAATGATCTCAGGCTCAAAAGCAAGCTCTTGGAACACTCCAGCTTGTGATCTGAAACGCTTTCAATATTCTTGAAATGGTTGGTATCACACTTGAAACGAGACATTTTGCAAACGCTGTACTTGACACGCCAAATGTTTGGCAGTCTCTAATGGAGAAAATCTCTGTGATTGCGACAAATTGAGAATAACTTGATGGCACATAATCAAACAATCAATAGTTAAGATATATGGATTTGGATTTGTTTCCCATAATAATTTGATATTTCCAGGTTACTCGGTGTTCTGAGCTGGCTTAGCTCACACTGAGCACACATCTCTGCTCAGACCCCTCTTCCTGGCCTGTAGCTATGAGATTACTAATACCATTTCATGCTTTGTGTAAGTCCACAAGACATAAGGCCTATTGCCTTGAGCTAAGCAGCAAATACACAGGATGCCTTTTCTCTATTTGATAAACACACGAAAAGTGAATAGAAACATGTCTTATGGTCATAGTCGCTAATATTGTAGCAATATGCTTGCTGGTAATGTCTCCCCAAGCCCGATCTCTGCATTAGTATTATTGTGAAGAGGGTCTTTCAGACTATCTGTCAAAGGAAGAACTATTGAAACTAGCCAATTGGCATGCTGGTGTTTCCTTGTATGCTAAGCCAGGCATATACTTACATTTTTGGCTCGGATGATAATGCAAGTATAGATACAAGCTGTGGGAGGGAAAGAAAGGAACGCAAAGGTATGGACTCTTGGCAGAGAGTTCGTGAAGCTCAGCATGTTTCTGTTCTTCCCCAACGATGAGCCACCAATAATGCACACACACAAACTTCCAAATACTGTTCTTTTACTCATAAATGTCTCCTAATAACTTCTTAGGAGCAACGTAATAATTTGAACACAAAATAAAGGCAGAATAGGTTTTCCAAACCTCTGCTGGTAAATGTCTAATCTTGAACAACTGGCCAGAGTCCAAGAGATAAAGGAGCAGCTCTTACGGTCTCTGGCAAAACTCCCAGAACTTGAAATGCAAGAAACAAGACCCGTACTGGAACAAGTACACGAGCAGACTGGAGTCACAAAGTTCAAGAGGGATATCAAACGGTTGTTTCCTGCGACACGGGCTCAGCGTGGTCAGGGCTTAAATAGTATAAGGGTGTGGACACTTAGCCTGCAGCTCTACTCTCGAGGAGACCTCCTTCTGAGTAGCCACTCTTGCCTTCTAGCAGCCCTGCGTGCCCGAGCATTGAGAAGAAGAGGCTCCTCCTCTTCTTCTTCGGCCCTGATGGGCTCCTCAGGAGGTACAGAAGGCCCTGGTTGACTCTCAGCCTCCTCGCTCTCTGACTCGGGTGCCAGGTACACGGGCCGATGGTACCTCGCCACAACCGCCTCATTGTCCTCCTCGCTCTCTGACTCAGGCGCCAGGTGCACAGGCCGATGGTACCATCCTTGGGATCCATGAGCACCGGCATGGGACGCTGGCGGGCCACAACATTTTCAAACTTGGCAACTTTTAAGATGTATGGACTTCTGTTCCCAGAATTCCTCAGCAGGTATGCTCACGGGTGTTCTGGGAGTTGAAGTCCATCTTAAAGTTGCTAAATTTGAAAAATAGCGATGTAGCACAATGGGAGACATAAGGCTCAGGATCATCTCTGGTCTCTCCAAATGAAGTAGGAGGTGATGATAAGAAACCCTGGAAGCCTTTGCAAATCAGAACGAACAATATTGACTTAAATAGGTAAGTGGCCTGACCTGGTGTAAGAAGAATTTGGATCCCATGATATGGAGTACCTCGTTTTCCTTGCTTGATTCCTCTCTTATCCGTCATCACTTACTCTTCATGGAAGGACTAGATCTTTGAGACTTTGTCAAGGATTAACAGTGGTTCTCAACCTGTGGGTCGCGACCCCTTTGGGGGTCGAATGACCTTTTCACAGGGGTCGCCTAAGCTCGCGCTAGCCCGCCACGCCCCCTTTGTCACCTCATCGGGCACGGGGAGGGGAGGGGACGGTGGTCGCGGCTTTAGGAAGGTTGCGAACCACTGGATTAGAATAATCCATGGCTTATTTTCCAAATGAGGAAGGGAATGTTCCTATATACAAAAGCAGCAGCCAGAAATCAGCCCCCATCTATTCCCTGAAGACTGGATTGCTTTGGCTGAACAAACCTTTGGGACTGAATTCAGTCTGAATAGATGGGGAAACTAGTGCAGTGCCCAGGTGACCCCTTTGGTATTCAGCCTCCTTACTGAAGTGCTCACAGGAACCTTTTCCCAAGGAACCAGGATAAACATTAAAGGTTCACAATGCAGCTGGACAATTGCAAAATCTGGTCCTCTGCTTATCCTGCCTAGAAAATGGAACGGAGACCATCCCATTCTGCAAAGAGAACTTTGAACCACTAAGTAGTACCCTAAGGGATACTACTAGGAGCACATGCATTCTGGTATATATTCTGCCCAGGATTGCTTATTTACACCACACAAGCAGCCTATCTTCAGCCACAGACGACAGAGTGGCCTTCTTTTAACCCCAGATGCATCCTCTTCTTTCAACAGAATCCATTAGAGAGATTCCAGTCACATCCAGGCCCGGTGGGCTTAATTTCTTCCATTCCTTGGATCCTGGCCTATGTTAGGCTCCAGTAACCTAGCAACCACAATCCCTCTATGGCCATGATGGCGAACCTGTGGCACATGTGCCAGAGGTGGCACGCAGAGCCCTCTCTGCTGACACTCGCGCCGTCGCCCCAGGTCAGATCTCTGTGGCGTTTCTTTCATGAGCTTCTGTTTCCCTGCAAACGCCGAAACAGAAGCTCATGAAAGAAAAAGATCTTACCTCTTGCCGCGCTGCCGGTGTTGGGATGCCCCGCCTCCCGCCGGCCAGCTGGTCTTTGGGTCTCTGCTGCGCATGCGCACATGTCCGTGCATCAGGGGTGGGTTCCTCCCAGTTCGGACCGGTTCTCCCGAACCGGTAGCGGCCCGCTGGTGACATCACGATGATGTCACCGAACCGGATCGGTCAGTGCCGGTCCATGGGGGCCGCCATCTTTTTTTTGAATTTTTTGAATTTTTTTCCCTTCTGAGCATTCACAGAAGCTGACTACAGCACTGTGCATGCGGTCACCATCTTTTTTTCGGTTTTTTTGGGGGGGGATTTTTTGTTACTGCGCATGCGTGTGCATGCCCACGAGGCGCTCCCACACGGCGCGGGAAGGAGCGAACCGGCAGCAAGGTAAGTTGGAACCCACCCCTGCCATGCATGTGCACGTTCGCGCATGTCTGCACATACGCACATTCACGCATGCGCGCGTTCCCACACCTTTCAGTTTGGGCATGCGTGCACGCAGTTTGGGCACTCGGTGTCTAAAAGGTACGCCATCACTGCTCTATGGTCACCCTTCTGAACATCCATTTGAGAACCTTTCTGTAGATGCTTCTTTCTTTAGGGCTTGAGACTGAAACCTGGTTGTATCAGATCAGGGGCAAGAAAGTTTGAAGCGACTATCTTACAACTTGTCCTTAACCTGAATAGAAAAAAAGAGAAAGTTTTGTGCCAATGTGGGCCTGTGCCCCAAAAAACCCTGGGTCTGTTTTATTGGAATAATGGGACCTGCATGGTTTATTACAGCTCATTTGTCTACCTCAAATATGTTTGCCAAACAGAGGATCTTATGCTCCCAGAGTCATTGTTTGCAATTTCATCTAGTGAAGGTTCCATTTCTCAGACAGCAAAATAGAGGCTTTGGGTCTCTACCACAACTTTGAGTTTTGAACATAATGCTTCCAGGCTGATTGGTGAGAAATGATTGTATTACAGGCGGTGACTGGTTCCCTGAGGCAGGCTTCTGGCTGATGTAGGAGCTAATTATGTCAGCCTTGTCATTTCATTGTCCCTTTTCTCTCTAATCCTGCAGTGTCACGGGAAGCAACCCTGAGAGAGGGGACAGGCATCATTCCTGTAACATCTTATTTAATACAAAGCGTCTGCATCAGAGTACCTTCCAGTTTTTCACTTTTAGTAATTCTTGAACTTTTCCTGCAAGGCTAATGAAATGAAGTCAATTCATATGACTTTGTTTGCACTATCATGAGCTCAAAACTTCCATTGAATTTGGTGAGGCTTCTGGGTGGGTGGAATTTGCTATTTCCATCGCAGATGCCTTCCTGCTGTCAATAAGACAAGGGGCATCTGTAACATACACACTGAAAGGGAACGCAACTCTGTGACACCATCTGTGAGTTTCAGGAGGAAAGAATCGGAATAGCTGGGCTCTATCTATCTATCTATCTATCTATCTATCTATCTATCTATCTATCTATCTACTACCTACATACCTACCTACCTAATTTAGAAACCATTCATCTCCCTCACAGAGCAACTCTGAGTGTTTTAGAAATTCAGAAACAAATCACAGATGCATGCAGACAATAACCCTTTTCTTCCACCTTTCATCTTAGGATTCTGCTCCATCATAACATTTGGTCCTTGCCATGAGAATAAGAAAGTTCCTTTTATTTCCTCACCATCTTTCCAACATCTTCTAAAACTCTCATTTCATTCTAGGAGCAAAGCAGGGAGACATAACAAACAAACAAACTAACAAACAAACAAAGACAGGGTAAACAAAGACACTGTCCCCTGCTTCATTTTCCCAAATGCCTCATCCCTCCCCTCCCCTCCCCATTCTTCCAAACTCAGCCATTTTTGTTTGACTATATTTGTCAGCAAAACAAATTCTCCCTTTGGCTCCTCTGCTTTGATTGTCTTTTTAGCAAGACTTCTCCCATGGCGATTTTAATCTGTGTTCCTATTTTCCTCCCTCCTGCCCCAAGGGGGAGTGGGTTATATAGACAGAAGGTGTGCAAATATTTCAGTCCACCTATGCAAGCAAATTTATGTTCCCTAACAGGCCTTTACAATGCAACGGGCTCAGAAGTATTATTCTTCCACCCTTCCAAGCTGCTGGCACAAAAACCTTTCATCACAATGGGCAAACATGGTTGGATGAGGTCTCACATTAGGAGCTGCGTTATACCAATCTTTAGCCCAGCTTTCCCCAATCCACACCCTTCCAAATGTCTTTAGATTGCATCCCTCAGAAAGAACAGCCAGCTTGGCTTTTGCCAACCCAATACATCTAGAGGGCATCAAATTTACTTTACCTACTAGCAATGGCTCTCTTGTATTTTGTGTATAGGGTTTTCTCAGCCCTGCTCCTACTATGTGGAGTAGGAAATGCAAGGATCTGATCCTGAGATCTTTTGCAGGTAAAGTGTGTTCTCTAGGATTGATATTCTGTCCTTCCTTAGCGGAATGAAAGGTAGAGACAGAATGGAGGACAAACTGTCTAGTACAGATAATCCTTGAGTTATGACCTTACTTGAGCTCCCCACAATTACAGTCGTAAGTTGTGACAGCGATAAAGTGGGTCACCGTGTGATCGGACTTGATTTTACAACCTTTTTTTGTGGTGGCTTTAAAGCGAATGCCACAGTCATTAAGTGAACATCGCAGTTGTTAAGCCAACCATTTGTTCACAGCGGCACATTCCTTATCAGAAACTGGAAGTAAATGCTGGTTTCCAGCAAAACCATGATAAATCACAGTCACATCTTCAGGAGGGGCTGAAAATTGCTGTAAATGTGAGCTGATTGCCAAGGGCCCAAAATGCAGTCATGTGACCATGGGGGGGGCATGTTGGATCTTTGAAATCAGGTCGTAAGTAGCCTTTGGGGAATCAGTCGTAATTTTAAATGGACACTAAGCGACCGGTCATAAGTTGAAGATTTGTGGGCAACCCACCGAAAAGAATGTGGGAGAAGTTAGTCTGGCTAGATTGCCAGGGTTATTTGGGGCAAAGGCGCTGCAGTTACAGTATTTAATTTGTTCCTCATCTTGAAATTCTTTGGGGAATAGCAGACAGCTGATGCCCCTTTGCATCCCCACTGTTTCATTCCCACATCTAAGCTTATATAACATCCACAGTCAGCTTTCGGACAAATCAAGGGACGTGCAGCATGATGCGAGGAAAGGCAACTCAGAAATGCAATTTATGATCCTTTCTGATAAGATCTTATAAAATTTCCTGGGCACAGTCGAAATTACATTTCCATAGCTCTCTCTCGCGCTGATCTCCTTGAGTAGATGATACTTGCCATTTTTATGGCTACGTTTATTGCAATAATAAAGTGAAATGGTGAGCTTGGTGGTACAGTGGAGAAAACCAGAAACACTGGGGCATTTGTCTCCCCCCCCCCTTTTAGCACCAGGTAAAAGTTTTGTTTTTCCTTGGCAAGAATGACCCAGCTGCCGGGCACGGGTGTCTTATATTGGAGAAAAATGCTTTTGCATTCCAAGGCACTTGCTTTCCCTATCACAATTGTTGTTTAATGGGTTGCAAAAATGAAGGTGATATAAAGAGGAGAAGCGCTGCTTTTATTTTCCCCTGAGCCTTTAGTTGTGAGCCAATTGCGGAGAACCAGGACCACGGGCAGTTTCTGTTCAGTCTTGCTGTAAATTGGTGCTAGGGGCTATTCATTAATGTCTACTTATTAAACTTGCACGCGGTCTGCCCAACATGTGATGCAATACAATAATGAAAAGAGTGCTCTTTATCATATGCAGAGCTCATTTTCCATTGCCAAGCGACCAGAATTTGACCGCTAGAACCTGGGATTAGCAATAGCTAGTGTGCTCCTTCAGTGAAGGATTGTTGCGTATTTCTGATATCTATGCGCATCACAGTACTTAAACTTATAAATTAGGTTGAATACAAAGTCTGGCATCCAATAGCACTTAGACCAGGCCTGTCGGATGTGTCACGCGCAGGCCACGCCCAACCCGGCTCTGCAAAGGCAAAAAACGTCATGATACGTCACGATACGTCACGTGACGTGATCGAGTTTGACACCTGTGACTTAGACTTATATACCGCTTCACAGTGTTTTACATCCCTTTCTAAGTGGTTTACAGAGTCATTGCCCCCAACAATCTGGGTCCTTATTTTACCGACCTCGGAAGGATGGAAGGCTGAATCAACCTTGAGCTGGTCTGGATTGAACTGCTGGCAGTCGGCAGAGTTAGCCTGAAATACTGCATTCTAACCACTGCGCCACCCCGGCTCATCCACAAGGAGGTTCCCGATTTATAGTTTGGTTTTAGATCATATGCCAACTTCTGTCTTGAATACTGGAAGAGGCAGCCCATCTACATTCAAGAAGATGCAAGTTGAGATTGCAGAATGCTTGATTTTGGTTAGGAATTGGGCTTTGGGAACAAACTGAAGTACGGGTGGGCCTTTATTTACAACCATTCGAAGGGGCACTGAAAAAAGTGACGTATGACTGGTCCTTGCACTTACGACAATTACAGTGTCCCACAGTCACATGATCAAAATTTGGGCATTTGGCAGTCTGCATGTATATACAATAGTTGAAGCGTCCTGGAGTCACGTGATTGCCATTTACAATCTTCCCAGCCAGTTTCCAAAAAGCAAAGTCATGGGGGGGGGGGGGAAACTGGATTTGTTTAACAACCACGTGATTCACTGAACAATTACAGTGATTCACTTAAAGGTGGTAAAAAAAAAAAGATTGTGAAATTGGGTGCGACTCACTTAACAACCACCTTGCTTAGCAATGGAAATTCTGATCCCAAATGTTGGTCGTAAGTTGAGAACTACTTGTAGTCCGGCTTTGCCGAACCGTACCCGTCTCAGCCCCATTTGTGATCTACAATACTATATGCAGGAATATTATCAGCAACGACTCTCTCAACAAAGCAGTGCAACCTCTGAAATGGCTGCAGCAGTAAAATACGGGTAGTCCTCGGCTTACGACCACAATTGAGCCCCAAATTTATGTTGCTAAGTGAGACATTTGTTATGTGAGTTTTGCCCCATTTAACGACCTTTCCTGCCACATTTGCTGAGTGAATCACTGCAGCTGGTAAATTAGTAATGCCGTTGTTAAGTGAATCTGGCTTTCCCATTGATTTTGCTTGTGAGAAGGTCGCAAAAGGGGATCACATGACCCCGGGACACTTTGACAGTCATACATATGAGTTGCCAAGCATCCGAATGTAAATCACATGACCACGGGGATGCTGCCACGGTCGTAAGTGTGAAAAATGGGCGTGTCACTTTTTTCAGTGCCGTTGTAACTTCGAACGGTCACTAAATGGACTGTTGTAAGTCGAGGACTACCTGTAGGCTGTTTCGCCCGGGTTGTAGCGCAGAGACAGAAATAATAGATCAGATGTCAACATTGCTTCACTCGTTCATCTTCAGTCAATCCCTAACTTGTAACTGGACAACACTCCAGAGTTATGGAAAAGAAGTTGGGAGACTCATCTGCTGTGTTTGGTATATGTGGCAGCCAAAAGTTGTTAAGGTTGCAAAAACCCAGGCAATCTGTAGGTGGCAGCAAAGGGGATATATGAAACCAACTTGTTTTGTATCCCAGATCTGATAGCTGCTTATTACTGTACCTACTCTAATTTCTCTACTATGGTCCTTTTCCACTCTTCAGTATCAAGAATGCCTTGAATTTTCTTTTTAGAACACGCACTGCCCTTTCGTTAAGAATCTTTTTGCCTTAAAGAATGGAGTGAAAACGAGCATGTTCTTCAGTGCTACCATTGAGGGGCGAGAGTGGAGACATTGATTTCTTCACTGTAGTCAGAGGCACTGTAAGCATCGGTCTCTGAGATATTAGTGCAAGACAGGAAATTAGCTATCCGGATAATAAGGTGCTTCAGTCTATCTGTTTTATTTCTGTTTCTTTTTCCTCTCCATTTTGCGCCAGTACAGTCAATTATCCCTTCTATTCAGAGTGGACCCTCACCCCACTGCCTCATGATCAGTCTTCCATTTTAGAAATAAAAGATGTTCCCTGTTAGCATTCAGCCTAGAGATCTTTCTGTTCCACCCTATTTCATGTTCCTCACTCTCTGTTTTTTTAACTTGAAAATCATTGGAAAATGAAGTTTAACATTTACATAGGTTGTCAGAAAGTTTAGAGCAGTGATGGCGAACCTTTTTTGGTTTGCGTGCCAAAAGGGGGTGTGTGCACGCGCTAGAGCGCGCGCACGTGCCCACACCCATTCCCTCCCCCCATGCATGCGCACAACCCCCCCCCGCTGCCCCCTGCGCATGCGCACAACACCCCCCCCCACGAATGCGCACAGGCCTCACTGAAGCCTGGGACGGTGAAAAACGGCCCAACAGGCAAACCGGAAATTCGGAAAAACGCA
>QLTV01012193.1:503029-525436 GCA_003457575.1 Thermophis baileyi
CCCAACGGCAAACCGGAAGTGCGTTTTTCCGAACTTCCGGTTTTCCCGTTGGGCCGTTTTTCGCACTCCGGGGCTTCAGGAAGCTTCCCTGAAGCCTCCGGAGGGCAAAACAGCCTTCCCCAAGGCCAAAAATCAGCTGGCCAGCGTGCGCATGCGCGCTGGAGCTGACATAGGGCAACGCCTCGCGTGCCCTCTGATATGGCTCCGCATGCCACCTGTGGCACGCGTGCCATAGGTTCGCCATCACTGGTTTAGAGTGTTCTGACCTCTTCAGAGGCATTGTCTTGGTGGTCCTTTCCTTGTGGTCAGCATTCCTTCTCCATATTTAAATTTGCTGGATTAGACATCACATCATCTTCACAGTGGCCTATAAGAATTCCACAAGCAAGAATATTTCAGGATCCTATCTGGGTCGGTCACCGGGATCAGAGGTTTAGTCATCCGAGCTTTCGGATTCGTGCTGGAGCCCATCTTTAGGGGAAGTTCCCTGAAGATGGGCTCCAGCACGAGTCCGAAAGCTCGGTTGACTAAATCTCTGGTCCCGGTGACCGACTCAGATTGGATTCTGCGACATTATCCTGGCACATGTATATTCGCCTTCATTTGTAAGAATATTTCAGATGGGGTCCCAAAGGTGCTTTTTTTCAGGAGGCAACTGGACTTCCTTGTTTTTTCTTTTGAAGACATTTTGCTTCTCATCCAAGAAGCTTCTTCAGATCTGACAGGATAGTGGGGAATGGAAGGATTTATATTCCTTGCAGACAGCTGGTAATTACCAGGGTTACCTTTAGAAGGTCGTTGAAACACTTGGAGGTTTATCCGTGTCCTCAGGGTCACCTGAGTAGTGCTCCTGGTTCCTGTAGTCTGCAAAGTTTTCCTCTGGAAATCCATTCCTACTTCCACACACCATTCAAAGGGTGTTCATCCCAAATTGTATAGCTAAAAGTCTGTAGAGATTCTCAGTCATCCAGGTCATGGTTGTTCCTAAGGTGCTTTTTTTCTGGAGGTAACTGGACTTTCTTGTTTTTTCTTTACTTTACAGACTTTCAGACGGGGTGCGTGGGCTCAGGCAAACATTCTACTAAATTTGGTGACGTTTACAAGCCTATCTCATACCTATGTAGCATTAAGGCCCCTTGATTCCAAAGAGATTTATTCCCAGGAAAATTTGTGCAAGATTGCAGCCTGATATGGTTATGCTTGTTTCCAGATGCCATTTGTTCCGTTAGCTTTCCAACACAAGTACATGGCTGGGCTGTTGATGAGAGAGTTGGCTCCACTGAAGCACACAGTCATGATTGCTTCTCAAATCATCTGACTCCTGGATATTCAATTCACAGCAGGGAAACTTGCCTGAAGGAGATTAAGGTCCCGCTTTGGCAACTCCAGAATCAAGCCGGGATGAACCAGGCCATTGGCTCCTTGCCTTCTCACAAGGATAAGCAAAAGTCTTAAGAAGCTTCCAAGGTGTGTGCTCAGAGGAGAGGGTGGATTTCTAAGTGATGAGACTCTTATCGATCACATTACTGCTGGGGATAAAGGGACAGAGAAGGCCTGTTTTCTGGAACCTACCCACGGCCGTCAGACAGGAGACCTGGCTTAGGGGATTCTCTTCTCTCCTTTTTCAGTCCCAGCCGCCCGCATTAGCTGTGGATTCACACAGCCTATTTCATCTCTGACGCTTTCACATGTTTAGCCCCGAGTTTTCCTGTCGTTTCCAACTTTGATATCTTTTCTCCCGTCTCCAGGTAGAACATTGTAGAAATGGACGCCCTGATTCCTCCATTCCAATAGGGCCACGTCCACTTGACAGACCAAAGAAATCTGGAGTGGAAGAACATTTCCCACCTTAAAGCAGGACTTTGCTGCTTTAAGGCACGTGCAGCTTGAATTGCCTTGCAATTCAAGGATTAATTCTGTGCCTATTATTAAACTTTGCTTAAAGCAAAGCCATTCTAAGAAATCTGCTCTCCCAGTCACACGATTTGAACCATGAAAAAAAGGTTGGCTCCCAATTACTATTTTTTTTGCTTCTATAATGTTTTAGGAATTAAGATCAGGATTCAAAACCTGCTAAGAACCACCTGAGGATGTTGAAATGTACTAGATAGACATTTTAACCTTTGTAACTGATGGTTGTTGTGTGTCTCCATCACCCATGTAGTCCCTACATTCTCAAAAGCTGGTAATGGGATATGGAGATTCTCAGTCATCCAGGTCATGGTTGTCCCAAAGGTGCTTTTTCAAGAAGCAACTGGACTTTCTTGTTTTTCTTTGAAGATGTTTCACTTCTCAACCAAGAAGCTTCTTCAGCTCTGGGATGCAATGGGATAGCTCTTGTTTTGGGGCCAGTGGAGCTCTTGAGTCCCCTTAATTTTCTGATTTACCAATTTTGTTTTGTGTCTTTGCACATGTCCTGTATGCTTATTGCTAAGGCAGAAACGCTGGTTGCAAATCCATGGAGTTAAGTTCGATTAGCCAATTAACATGTCCATGGTGCTTAACATTTTGATCTTGATTTACAGGTGCCTCTTTTCAATTAGTTGTGAGTCTATTTACTCTCCCAGATAGTACAGTACAGCACATTGCAGTTCATTTGTTTTGCAATCCCTTTGGCCTGCTTTTCTTGTTTCATTACGCTACCTCTGAATCCAGGGGTGGGCTTCAAAAATTTCAGCAACGGGTTCTCTGCCCGGTTGCTGGGTGGGCGTGGCCTGGTCGGCCTCCTGCACCATGGCGGGGGGGGGGCGTTTTCACCTTCCCCAGGCTCTGGAGGCTTTCCTCGAGCCTCTGGGAGGGTGAAAACTGCCTCCCCCGGGCTCCGGAGGCCCTTCAGAGCTTCTGGGAGGCCCATTTTTCCCCCTCTCCGAGCCTCCACGCGGGCCCTGCACTTACCTCACATCCAAACCGGGCCGCGTGGAGACTCCTGGGAGGGGCGGGGCGGGAGGCACCAGCTAGGGATGGGATTTGGAGGTTCTCTGAACCGGCCATAATGTTAGCTATGGGTTCTCCCGAACCCGGGCGAACCCATAGCAGCCCACCCCTGTCTGAATCCATGTTGATGGTTGTGGTATTTCTTATGTGATCAAGTCACTGATGATGATGTCTATATGGTCTCACAGATATGGAAGCATGCTCCTAACCAAGACTGACACACTACTATTGTTAGGAGATGCATGACAAAAGTGCGGCATCATGTTAGCTAAAATGCAGGCCTTTAATTTTTCATTAAATTTCCAGATTTCCTCATAATCCCCTAACAATAAAAGTGCAAAGGACTGCAAACAATATGCTTGCCTTTTCTTTAAGTACACTAAATTCTAACACTATGTATAGTGTATATGCTCCAGTTTAGGCCTTTGCAGTAGTTCTCAAAGAAGGACTCAGCTGGTCAACTCCGAAAATAAGAAATTCTGAACAGAACAAAGAAAAATAGAAGAGGATATTAGAATCCTGTAGCCATAGTTTCAGTAAGATAGTTCACATTAGTTAAGTGAGATTTGGCACCCCTTCTTGCTGCCTTTTTAATATTGGATTTCTAGCTCTCTATCTGCAGTGACAGCAGAAGCCACATCATGAGATGCTCTTTTTATATTATTACAGACATAAGACTTTTGTTATTCCTTTATCTCATTTCCCTGCTCAGTTTTCCCTTTCTTTCATCTTGGCCCATGAATAGTTGAAATGTTTTCAGATCATCCCTTTCTATCACACCAGCTCAATCAGTGTTAGTTTCTTTAATGGTGTAAAGGCCTTATAATATAGGTTTAATCTATATTCGTTTGAATTTTAGTCATAGGGGTGCGAAGCATATCAGTCACTAGAGGCATTTCAGAAATTTTAACCGCGATCAGCAGAGAGATTGGAGAAGTTGATTTTTCATACGGAATAGGATTGTCTCTTCCTGCAGGTAATCAACTAACATAAAAATTTAGAAAACACCTCTGGCTGGCTGGATATAGGCTTCTTCCCCTACTTATGCAAATGGCTGTCTGGGACCAAACCTTAATCTATGGTATTGCTTTTAGTGTCTATCACACTGTCTCGTAGAAATGTGACAAATTTTTCCATCTCCCCCACAGTTCCTTATTTTGCAGTCGCTGTGCTATTTCCGATTGGGTGTTAAGCAGATTCATAGCAACCCCTCTTATCTTGAAAGTGCCCACGAGGACCTTGCGCTGTGTTGTTCTTTCTACATGTGGGAGGTGCAAGTAGTCCTCGACTTAACAACAGTTCGTTTAGTAACTATTCAAAGTTACAACAGCACTGAAAAAAGTGACTTAGGACCATTTTTCACAGTTACGAACTTTGCAGCATCCCCATGACCATGTGATCAAAATTCAAATGCTTGGCCACTGGTTCATATTTATGACCGTTGCAGAGTCCCAAGGTCATGTGATCCCCTTTTGCGACCTCCTGACAAGCAAAGTCAATGGGGAAGCCAGATTCACTTAACAATCAGATTATCAGCTTATCAACTGCAGTGATTCGCAACAACTGAGGCAAGGAAGTTCGTAAAATGGGGCAAGACTCATTTAACAAATGTCTCACTTAACGACAGAAAATTTAGGCTCAATTATGGTCGGAAGTCAACGACTACCTGTACTATCCTACTCCTCTTGTTAACTAGGCTTTGGACAACCTCTCAGAGCCTCACATATCTGTCATGGTTTTCTATATAAATTTACCAAATAAATAAACTTACTGAGATGGGCAGTGGACACCTACCACATCTGTATATCTGTAGCTTTTCCATACACAGAGAGAGCCATCACTGACTCTGAGTTTTCTCCTCAAAAAATCCTTTTCAATTATATTTCAAAATATACTTTCTTGATTTGTCTGATTTATGTGAAGTACATCACTTACCCCCAAATACTAGGCACATTTCCCCCACTACCTAAAGAACATAAAATAATTATTTTGCGACCCACCAATATGTTTTTCCCCCAACATAATACGGCACGGGATTAGCTGGGATGTGCTGCCTGCATGCATATGCATGTTGGACTGTGCATGAATATTCAGAGACAGCCAGTAATAGCTCACCTAATTCTTTGTCCCTCTAATGTGTGCGAACATGAATTGAAAGATTAATGAGCCACCTAATATTTATTTACTTTAGATGTATAACCTGCCTTTCTTTCAGGAATTTAAATTGGCATACTTAGCATGCTAGTTCCCCCCCCCACACACACACACAACAACCCTAAGAAGTAGCCTGGGTTAAGAGTATGACTGGCCTAAATTTAACCAATAAGGATCAGTGGCTAAGGAGGGATTTGGACCAGGCTTTCTGTGGTCATAGTCCAATATGGGACTTCAGCAGTTTTCTTTTGCATTGATCAAGACTCACCAGTGTTTGGGCAGAAGAAGCAGCTACTTGATTCTAACAGTTATATAAAACCCTTTGTAAAACCCAGCCTTGGCCAACATGGACCTTCTTTCATATAGGAGACAAAAGTGGCATTGTTTTTTTTGGGGGGGGAAAGACAATATAGTTAATTGTTCTGTCTCCCTAGGTTCTGCCAGGCAAACCAGCTGCCCTCTTATAGTCCCCAAATTTGTACATATCCATGTTGCTGTGCAAATTCCTTACAAAAGACTCTGTTCTGGAAGGTTTAGGGCTCCTTCTCTTTGTCTACAAAACTACCTTCGAAACAGGTTATGGTTCAGCAAGGTTGCTTAAAACATGCAGGATAGATTGCATAGCACCTGGCTGGCTTTGAAAAAAGGCTAAGCAGGTTCAGGCCAAGTTAAGCTGTATGAATGGGCACCACTAGGATATCTAAGGGCTACTGTAAAGGCTGGACTTGGACATTTAAAAAAATTAAAAGAATCACATTAGTACTGCAGAAAAAAATACCCCATGGATGTGCCCAGCCCAGGTATTCATCCGGAGCTGAAGTTGACTCAGGCAAAATGTTACCTTTATTTGGCTCTGGACCTTGCTTCACTTAGACTCCTAATAAGGCAGATCCCTGGAGTATCTGTAGGGTATGACTGAAAATGTCAAGATGATGACTGTGGCTATCTGACCAAAGCCTGGCCTGTTTTTATGCACAGCGTTTCCATAATACTTGCCCAGTCTCCATCTTGAATTTTTTGACCATGGCTGATCCTGTTTACTTTTGACCCAGGGGCCCTTCTTTCAGTCAGCCAAGGCCACTTCCCCAACACGGATGTCCCCTCATAATTTGACCAGAGGTGGGTTCCTCCCGGTTCGGACTGGTTCGCCTGAACCGGTAGCGACCCGCTGGTGATGTCACGATGACGTCACGGATCCGGTTCGGTCAGTGCCAGTCCATGGGCGCCGCCATCTTTTTTTTTTTGAATTTTTTTTTTAAATTCTTCTGCGCATGCGCAGAAGCCGAGTTTCCAGCATTGTGCATGCGTCGCCATCTTGTTTTCGGCTTTTCTTTTTTTTTTTGAATTTTTTAAATTTTTTTATACTGCGCATGCGTGCGTGCAAGGCGCACGTGTGCCCACGAGGCACACCCACGCGGCACGGGATGAAGCGAACTGGCAGCGAGGTAAGTTAGAACCCACCCCTGAATTTGACAACCCGAAGCAGCAAAGCTCCCCTGAGGAGTCAAACTGGGATCACCATTGGAACTTTAGATTAAAAAAAACTATGAAGAAATTGTGTTTTCTTCAGCCGGCTTAAATCTGGGCTCCAGTTCTGCTGTTTCTGTGGGAGGAGGCGTGCCTGTGGCCAAACATATCCCTTTTGACCTGTTACCCGCTCGTTCTTGCTAGCTTCGGCGTATCACATCCCTGCCTTTCTTTTACCGCCATTGACTGTACCTTTATTCCTTTCTCATATTTTTCTCCTTTATTTCTTCATTTTTTTAAAAGCACCCAATGAGTCACCCAGCCCCAGCCCAGATTCATTGTCCTCTCTGCGACTGCATTTCCCCCGCTCGCCCACCCCAATTTTCCATTTCCAGACTTTGGTGCTTGATAATGTTGAGGGGGGGAGTTAAATCAAGCGCTGCTCCCCCCTCCTCCTCCCCGAGTTACCTCCCAGCCACGATGTTCAAACAGAGAGAGAGAAATAAAGGGAAAGGAAAGAGGCAGAAAACGAGTGGCAGAAATAAAGCGCTGGAGAAATTGGGGAGCGGGGTGGGAGTAGAGATGAAATATTTATTAGCTGGCGTGCATGCCGGGCACATTAATAACAGTGCCACTTTGGGGCTCCTGTCGGGGATGCTGCCGTGTATATATGGGGTGGAAGGCAGGGGGAGAATGGGAATACATTCAAATGGAGTCCGGGAGGGGGAGAGGCCACTTCTGCACTGGAGTGGATAGGAAAATTGCTTTGCCAACAGTGCAGCAGGCTGGTGGATGGATGGCTCTCTGGCCTACAGGCTTTGTGGAAGCTGGAGCCTCAGTAAGCCATTTAACACGAGTTGCGGAGGGACAGCATATGACTGAGAGACCTGGTTTGTCCCTGGGGAAACAGGTTCTAGGTTAGGCCAGTTTTGTGTGTGATTCATGACATCTTATAATGGGGTGGGGGAGGGGCTTGTTCTGAAGCAGCGTTCTGTAGCTTTTTTTGGAGGGGTGCCTTCAAGTCATTGTTGACTCCTGGCAACTGCCTGGATACATCACTGCGGTTTTCTTGGCAAGCTTTTTTCACAAGTGGTTTGCCCCAGGGGTGGGTTCTAACTTACCTCGCTGCCGGTTCGCTTCCTCCCGCGCCGTGTGGCTGCACCGCATGGGCGCGCATGCGCAGTGCAAAAAAATTAATTTTTTTTTAAAAAAATCCAAAAACAAGATGGCGGCGCATGCGCAGTGCCGGAAACTCGGCTTCTGTGCATGCGCAGAAGAAAAAAAAATTCCCCCAAAAAATTCAAAAAAAATTCAAAAAAAAAAAAAGAAGGCGGGGACCACGGACCGCCATGCATGCGCAGTGCCAGAAACTCGGCTTCTGCGAAAAAATTAAAAAAAAAGATGGCAGCCCCCACGGACCGGCAACCACCGATCCGGATCACTAGCGGGTCACTACGGGTCGCTACTGGTTCGGGCGAACCGGGAGGAACCCACCTCTGGTTTGCCCTTGCCTCCTTCTTAGGGCTGAGAGAGAGGGACTGGCCCAAGGTCACCCAGCTGGCTTTGTGCCTCAGGTGGGACTAGAATTCCCTGTCTCCCTGTCTCTAGCTTGGTGCCTTAATCACTTGTAATGATATGTGGGAATGACATCAGCTGATGGGAGAGCCATAGACTGGACAACCAGCATGTAAGAGGTAGCCTATAGAAAGGAGGGTGTGAGAAACTTTTCAGAATGGACCCTCCCTAATTTTCCAGGCATTAAAAAAAAAGTAGGGGAGAAATACTTTTGGTCTTGCAAGATTAGGTTAATATAACCTTACAAAAAAGGGAGTATTGTTGGTCGTGCTTCTTGCCTGGACTACCTCGCAGGTCTAACACCACATCAACCTGACTCAGTTTCCCAATTTGAGTGCCTTTAAATGTGACACCGCAGGGCTGTCTGGAGTGTTCTGAGCATTGGAAGACTTCATGTCTGCAGGGCATGGAGAAGGGAAGGGAGAATATAAGAAAATGGGGAGTTGGCAATTCTTTCCAAAATGGACCTTTGCTTTCTGAAAATAAGCATGTTCCGCTGGCAGAGTTCATGCGCTTTTACCATTCATGGGCCTTACAGCATAGATTTCATGGGTTATTCAAAGCATGCAGGCTTCTTGAGGTGCTCACCATGTAATCAAAAAAAGCTTTGTCAAATTTGACCCATTTCCTAGGGTAAAGGAAAGGGCAGCGATTACTACCGTTGGAGTCAAGTCCCATAAAACTGGCATGCCAAAGAAATGAACCAACAAAATAGTAACCAATAAGATTGTATTATAGTAATAGAACACCTGAAATATCAGCCCCTCCAAAGGGGCCTGTTTTCAACATCTGATCTCTGGCAGGACTAGCCACAGGAAAACTCCCCCCCCCCCCAATGTACACTTTTCTTATCTGGCACCCGACTGTGGGAAGGAGGTGGGGAGGAGATGAGTTTGTTTGTTTGTTTGTTTGTTTGTTTATCTAAACCAGGGCTGTCCAACATTTGTATGGCCACCCCTTTAAAAACCAAATCTGTGACTAGCTCACAGCCAGTTTACACAACAAGAGGCAACATGTTTCAAAAGACTCTGCCTTAATTGACTTAGTATAAAATCTATCTGGGAATTTACTCTTCAAGGCTTCAAGATTATGTTTTGACCCCAACTAGCATTAAAGATGCCTTTCTGAAACTTCAGTTCTTGCACCAATGTTGGAAATGAAAATCTCCATATTTTAGGATTATTGTTCAGCATCATGACTTAATTATTATATCTCAAAATTATATTCCAAAAACCATTATATTTCCAAAATGATATTGCTGTGTGGTATGATTTTGGGGAAAAAAACCCAAATTTATAGCTGAATAAGACTATCAATTTGAGTTAGAGACTTCAATGTTCTTAAAATGCCAGCACACATACAAAAAAAACTTTAATGTCCAACAATTTTTAAACACTTTTTGATGAGGAGCTCAATAGATATGAAATAACATTTTGATGAATTAATTCCATTTTTAAATGAAACAGGTATGTTTCACATTTTTTAAAACTTAGACCCATTTGATTTTCTGAAATTGGATACTCCAAATCTTCATTCTACAATTCAGTCATAGAATTAATTATAGAATTAATACTAACTTTTGTTCTGCTTTATAGTTTTTTATAAAATTAGATTGTTGTTTTCAGTTCAAGTGCTGCATCTCTTAAAGATCCTAAGATTGCAGGTACCTCTGAGGCTATTAAGCATCCGAGCCACACTGTTTAGTCAGTCCATATTTCAGTTTTATATATTGAAAAGCAGATATTACAGGTAAATCATATTCATAGCACAATCTCTCAAAATCTTTAAAGCAACCATAATAAATCAAATAGTTCAAAGTATTGATCTTTTGCTTGTCCCGAACATTCCAATAAAACCCCTTCCCCACTCCTTTCAAATTTAAGTTATTTCACAGCATCAGTTTCTCATGTGATCTGGATCAAATTTTAACACCTTACCCATTAATAACCAACTGCAACTGGCAGCTTTCAAGGTGGAACATGAAGATCCATATTTAATATATTTGGACCTAAAATTTGCCAAGATTTCAGAAGCGTTACAAACTTGTTCTCCACAAACTTGTTCTCCATATTCCTAAAAGTTCTCTCCACCCGCCCTCCTCCAAAACAGATTCAAAAACAGCCAAAGCAGAAATAACCACTCTAGGGGGACAAAGCGCCCCAGTAGGAGGGGGCAGTCTTGCAATCAGCCAATTGGAACCCGGGCTGTCATTTTGTGTTTTGAGCAGAGTGGAGACCATGCCCATTCTCTGCAGATGTCCTGGGTTGAACCCAGGAATCCTGTTAATTAATTAATTAAATGTATATGCTGCCCATCTCACTGTCACACAACTCTGGGCAGCTTACAAAGTAATAAAAACAGTATTATAAAACAATGAATATAGGAACCCTGGTGGTGCAGTGGTTAGAATGAAGTATTGCAGACTAACCCTGCCCAGAGTCTGGAATTCGATCCTCATGGAGCTTGAATTTGACTCAGCCTTCCATCTTTCTGAGGTCGGTAAAATGAGGATCCAGATTGTTGGGGGCAATATGCTGACATACACCCAGAGAATGCTGTAAACAGGGGTCCCCAACCCCCAGGCCACGGACTGGTGCCGGTCTGATGGTCTGTGGCCTTTTAGGAATGGGCTGCACAGCTGGAGTTGAGTGACGGACGAGCAAGTGAAGCTTCATCTACAGTATATTTGCAGCAGCTCCCTATAGTGCCTCAGCTGCACCTCAGATCATGAGGCATTAGATTCTCATAGGAGTGCGAACCCTACTATAAACTGTACATGCGAAGGATCTAGGTTGCGTGCATCTCCTCCCTTCCCCCCAGTCTGGAAAAACTGTCTTCCATGAAACCGGTCCCTGGTGGCAAAAACGTTGGGGACTGCTGCTGTAAAACACTATGGGGCAGTCTTTCAAAGTCTTTGAAGTTGGGGTCTGCCAAGGTTGTGAATAAGCAGATCCAGCAAACAGTGGCGGAGGCCCTGCTTCTTGGCAAGAAGTGATTAAAATATTGAGATGGGATGGGGAGTTGAAGTAGCTGGCTGGTTCCACACATAGCCAGAGGCTGGCTACCTTTCAAATGTCTTTGATTGTAGATGTACTTTGCTAGGAATTAGCTCTGTGTCCGTACTTTTAAACACCCCCCCCCCCAATTTAATTGTGTTGCACGTGCCTCTCCCACTTTTTTTAGATAGTAAGCTTTTTCTCACTTCCTGCAAAACCCAGTAAACCAGCTCCCCTGAACTGAGAATTTTTCTGTGTGCTTTTTGCCAAGCAGGCTCTGAGTTGACATCCCAATGGTCTGTCTTGAGGAGGGATGTTGGGACGGGGGGGGGGGGATCATGCATGAGGATCTTTGCGATGAGGGGATGGAGAACCGAAAGGTTTGTCTAGGGGAAGCTGATCAGTGGAAAACTTTGGGAATGGACTGAAGTGCGGGAAATCTGTAGCTATTGCTGTTAACACCAAAGGAAAAGCTGAAGAGGCTTTCCCAAAGAATAAGCGTGTGAAGTTTACAAATAGCTATCTGGGTTTGGTTTGCTTGCCTTTGTTGTGGTCATACAAAGTGCTGCATACAGCAAGAGGAGGGAAGCCTTCAAGAAGTAGGCTTCAGAGTTGCTGAATCTACAAGAAGCCTTTAATCCACTCTTCAGGGCTAGCAGATCTGAGCTGCAAAGGTGTGAGTCAACACTAGAGGGCAGCAAGAAGACATTAAAAAACTATTTACCGGTAACTCTTTGCTGCCCTCTAGTAATTGTAAGCTGTTTTCGACCCAGAACTGGTAGCCCTTCCCTTTGAACATATTCCAAGAAAAGAATTTACTTTCACTTACCGGAGCTGTGTTTACTGTTCATTCATTCATGAAGAAACTTATTCACCTTATGCTATCTAAAATCTAGCAGTAGATCCTAATCTCTCTTTTGCTCATTCCTGTTTCAAAGGGCTCAGCTTTTAGGGTTTGTTTGTTTTTGTTTGCTTGGGTATCACAACTTTGTTGCTCCACAGTCCCAATTCACTGAAAGTGAAGCCCTGCCCTGACTGAGGCAGCCTCTCTTTATGCACTATGGTTCTGGGCCTCATGCATGTCTAAAAGTGAATGTTAAAGAAAAAAACTCTGTGTAAACTCAGAGGCACTCTGTAACACTTTGTTAATAAACCCACAAGCTTGCCCCTAGCCACAGCAAACACTTAAATCAACTCTTACCTTAACAAGTATTATGTTTGGGTAAACGTTTATCATTGTTCTAACTGGAATGACTTTGGAAGGCTAATTAAAAACTGGAAATAAACCAAGCTTCAGCTGCTGAAAGCCTTCTCTGATGGTCCTATCTCAGATTATGGCCCCATCAAGCCAAAGCTCTCCTCCTCCTCCTTCTCCTCCTCCTCCTCCATCACCACCTCCACTTCCACTTCCACTTCCACTTCCTTGCTCTTTGCTTGGGAATGTTCTTCCTTTAGTGCAGGGGTTGGCAACCCGCGGCTCTGGAGCCGCAAGCGGTTCTTTGGGCCCTCTGCTGTGGCTCCCTGTCTCGCCCCTTGCCCTCCCCTCCCTCACCTGGCCTGAGAAGGTAAGGGCGACGGCAGGAATGGAGAAGCGGCCGGGACTGATTCTCCGGCGCTGGTTGAGCAACGATCGCCACCCCTGGCGGAGGCTTCCCTTCGGGCGACCCTCCTCCCCCTCTCGCGACTCCCTGGCTGGCTTGCGGGGCCAGGAGGGTGCGCACGCGCGGGGAGACCCTCCTCAAGCGAGCGCCAAAGCGCAGCAAAGCACAGCAAAGGCACGCGCGGAGCACAGCACAGCCAGCCGCTTGCTTAAGGAAGGTCTTTGGACGCGGCTTATTTCCTGCCCTAAAGACCTGGCCATCGCCTTGCCGTGTACACCTCCCCCCCCGCAGCTCTTTGGCCGAGCGGGGAGGGCATAAGCTCCAGTCCGAAGCGGCAGGAAGCGAAGGCTGCGTTACGCGCAAATGTGGCGCGAAAGCAGGTACAGGGCCGCTTCGCTCCTGCACTAAGGCTCCGACGACCCTCCTCCCACTCCCCCTCCTTCTCCTCTCATGCGGGGGGGGGGCATGGCAAGGCGATGACGGAGCCTTAGGGAAGGAGAGAAGCCGCATCCAAAGACCTTCCTTAAGCGAGCGGCCACCCGCCCTCCGCGCGCGTCTTTGCTGCGCTTTGGCGCTCGCTTGAGGAGGGTCTCCCCGTGCGCGCGTACCCTCCTGGCCCTGCCACAGCCAGCCAGGGAGTTGGGAGAGGGGGAGGAGGGTCATCCGAAGGGAAGCCTCCACTGGGGGTGGTGATCGTTCCTCAGCAGAGAGAGAGAGAAAGGGAGAGAGATGGAAGAAAGAGAGAGATGAGGGAGGGAGAGGGAGGGAGGGAGAGAGAAAGAGAGCAATGAGAGAGGGAGGGAGAAAGAGAGAGATGGGAGAGGGAGAGAGAAAGAGAGATGAGCGGGGGGGAGGAAGGGAGAGAGAGAGAGATGGGGAGGGAGAGAGATGGGAGAGGGCGAAAGAGAGATGGAGAGAGAGAGAAAGAGAGAAAAGAGAGAGAGAGATACCTGTTTCCCATAGAAAAGAAAACATAGCCACAAAACCTGGGTAGGCGTGGCTGGGGGGGTCATGTGACTCGGGAGTGAGTGACATTGAGTTGGCTACGCCCACCCAGGTTTTGTGGCTCCCGGTGTTTTGTTTTCTCTGGGAAACAGGTCCAAATGGCTCTTTGAGTGTTTAAGGTTGCCGACCCCTGCTTTAGTGTCATCTTTCCCATAGATCACAATATAGGACACTCCTATTTTTTGAGATACAGATCTCCTGCTTCTTTCCCTGACTCCTTCACAATTTCCAGGCCAAGTTCTAAACCTGATGATCTTGTCAGGGCAGCTTTGCCACAGCCTCTGCTGAATGGCAATCAACCATGAATGTTGCATGGATGAAATACATTTTTGGCCCTGGTAATGGACTGAGTTGGTTTAACCTATAATTTACCACAGAGGGTGATTATGAGTATTATAACATATCGTCAACTCCCCCATGTAGCTTTTATTCTGTGATTGCTATGCATTGTATTCTTCCTGTTTTGCTCTTCTGTTTTATTTTCACCCCAAAAGAAAGAGGGAAATAACATAATCGCTCCATAATGTCTTTTTCCAAAGAGTTCAAAGAACCTCCTATTTCAAATTTGCAATATTTTATTTATTTATTTATTTACTAGAATTCTCCCTCTTAGAAGACTGGCCCTACCTTTTAGCAGAGGGAGGCAGCTGCCGTAAGAATTAAAAATATAGAGAAACCACAAGGATTTAAAGAACCAGATCTTATCCTGGGTTTCTGTGATACCCAGCATTAAGTGTCAGCTGTTGCCTGGTGGAGGGCTTTTTTCTCTCAGGAAAGTTGGTTGCCCGATTGATGGCCCAGAGTCATTTGTAGCTCTGAACAGCCTTGAGGGCAGCTTCCAACTTGGCAGTAACTTGGGATTTTCTATGTGATGGAAGGGGGAAATTATTCAATACGTATGTGGAACTGAATGATTATTTCAAGGCTGGAAAATACACATACACACACGTACATCTTTTAGGAAGAAATGGGTGGGTGTTAATTGTGGCAGATCTATTAAAATGCAGTAATGGTACACAAATTGCTATATACCCAAAAGGAGCGATTTGTGGCTGTGTGGTCCTTTTGGGAATACAGCAATTTTGCATTCATTTTCTTTGGGAAGACTTGCTGAACTGAAGATGTTCAGAAGAAATGGGATAGATATATATACAGCAGTATTAGCAGTACTGTATACTGTGGTTCAGTAGTGGGTTCTAAAACCCTTTACTACAGGTTCGCGCTCGCGTGCACTCTCAACGCTTCTGCGCATGCGCAGAAGCGTCCCGGGTGGGTGGGCGGAGCCTCCCGCCGCCGCTACCGGTTTGAAGAACCAGTCCGAACCGGGAGCAACCCACCGCTGCTGTGGTTTCAAAACAAATGAGGAGAGGAAAGGAAAGGAAAGGAAAAAAGGAAAGGAAAGGAAAGGAAAGAAGGAAAAGAAAAGAAAAGAAAGGGAAGGAAAGGAAAGGAAAGGAAAGAAGGAAAGGAAAGGAAAGGAAAGAAGGAAAGGAAGGGAAAGGAGAAAGGAAAAGAGGAAGGAAGGAAGGAAGGGAAAGAAGAAAGAAAGATAGAAAAGAAAGAAAGAAAGAAAGAAAGAAAGAAAAAGAAAGAAGGAAAGATAGAAAGAAAGAAAAAGAAAGAGAAAGAAAGAAAGAAAAAGAAAGAAGGAAAGAAAGATGGAAAGAAAAGTAAAGTTCTGGAAAATTGTATTACAAACAGAATAATTGCAAAACATTTGGCCATACTGCTGTTCCTTGGTCCATCATTGAAAAACAAATTACAGTTTTCAGATGTGAGCAAACAATGCATCTCAGCAATTCACTGCTGCACATCAAATGTCAATCACTTTTACGATAATTCTTTCAGCAGCTCCATCACAAAAAAAAAATTATGTCCATTGGTAGGTTCCAAATATAAGGAATATGTCAAAAATTCTGGGAAGACTCACTGGTTTGCATGTAAGCCTGTGATCTTTTGAATTTCATACCAACACTTTGGAGAAGAACATGAATGGACACTACACTTTTTTATGATGACAGAAATGGGTGAGAAGGATACTTATTCTTTGATAGTAACAAAATCTGAAGAACTCTCTTCTTTTGGCATATTAGGATTGTATTGTCCAGTTTCAGGATTATTTAGAACTTTGGTCTGTATAATAGCAATAGCACTTAGACTTATATACCGCTTCACAGTGCTTTACAGCCCTCTCTAAGTGGTTCACAGAGTCAGCATATTGTCCCCAACAATCTGGGTCCTCATTTTACCCACCTCAGAAGGATGGAAGGCTGAGTCAACCTGGAGCCGGTGAGATTTGAACTGCTGAACTGCTGGCAGCCGGTGATCAGCAGAAGTAGCCTGCAGTACTGCACTCTAACCACTGCGCCACCACGGCTCATATAAAGCAATGCATATATGTTTAAGGTTTTATTTTTAAGAAAACCAATTTAAATGTTAATTAATTTTAGAGAATGTCATGAAGATATAAGTAAAAGTAGCTTTATTTAGTATGTAGGAGAGGTAGGTTTTTGTGGGCCTTTGCCCTCTTGTTTTCTTTTCTTTCTCTGTAATACAATAAATAGGTTGGGAGTACTCTATTAAATTTAATACATTTAGTTTTAATTACTTAACAAATACACCTTTATACAGGTAATCCTTGATTTATGACCACAATTGGGAACAGAATTCCCATTGCTAAGCAAGGCAGTTCTTAAATGAGTTGAACCTGATTTTACAACCTTTTTTTGCCACATTTGTTAACCGAATCACTCTAGTTCTTAAGTGAACCACATGGTTGTTAAGCAAACCCAGCTTCTCCCGTTGACTTTGCTTGTTGGAATCCAGCTGGCAAGGTCACTCATGACCCAAGGATGCTGCAATTGTTGTAAATATATGCTGGTTGCCAAGCAACCAACTTTTGATCACATGACTGGGGATGCTGATGAGGTGGGGTTCTGAATCATAGGTCACTTTTTTCAGTGCCGTTGTAACTTTGAACGGTCATTAAAAGGATGTATGTATGTTGATGACTATCTACATTGATACTTGGCTGATCTCCTTGTCCTGTCGTCATGACAAAGGATTGCTTTACAAAGGAAAAAACAAGTATGCAAACTTGACTTTCAGTGTTCTTATTCTTTCTTTGGGCTTTGACTTCTCTTCTAAACATTCCATTTTCTTCTAAGAGATAGTATATTGAAATAAAATGTAGCTTGCACATACAGTGCTAACAGTTGAAAGGTATTATCTTCAGTAAATATGAAAAGGCCTTTGCGTTCAGATCAGCTCCTTACCTAATAACGATACTGAAGTAGTTTACCATTGCCTTCTCGGGATACTTTTTAACTTCCTAGCTTAATCTACTACAAGCCTGAGATTTCCTGGTGGTGTTCCTTCCCATCACTAAAAGGACTGACTCTGTACAGTAGTTCTTTTCAAATCTTGTTACACCCAGCTAGATGCTGCCACCCACCCTAGTGCCGTTCAGGAGAACAATTAAGAAACAATGTTTAGACATGATTTACTCATTAGAAAAAGGAAAAGTAGAATAAACCACAATATTGGATAGGAAGAAATGCTTAAATGTGTTTTCTGTGTTACCAGAAAAAAAGCTAAACAACCCGCAAGTAGAAAAAAGGCAGACTTGGAGAAAATCTTTCTCTTTGATGTGTAAATTGTGCTTGGTTTTTCTGGAATCTGTTTTTCTGAAGCATCCTGAAGTGGGACAGTCCATTTCAGCATTTATTAATGTTTATTTCTTTATCTGTTGCTAGTGTAAATCAGAGCTTATAGCCAGATTAGATGTTTGGTTATAACTCAGGACTCCCAGAAATCTCTGAAAAAACAGAAATGAATAGGTCATATCAGTCACCTTTCTTGTTGCCTAGCAGGCTCCAGGCAATATTTGAATTATTTTAGAGTCTTTTAAATATTTTTTTCAAAAATATCCCAGGAAACCCGTATTTTTTTGAAACGAAGCACCAGTCTTTAGCATCATCATTATTTACGTCTCCTGGACCTACGTACCTCTTTAGGCATGATTGGAAACAGAAAATGGTAATTGGCTGCAGCTCCATGCTCTGTTTAAAAATGGGCCTCCTTGCCCAGAAACAAACGTCAAAGAGACAGAGAGTAGGTTACAGTATATATTTTTGTTGTTGTTGAAAGGGCATTTTGTGACATAACATCCATTTTTTTAAATTACCACTCCCACCTCCCCACACTTATCAAAGCTATTTTTTAAGAAATACCCACAGCATGCTCTCCGAATTCCCCATCTCTTTACCAGTCCCAAGAGGCTGTGCAGAACTGAGAGCAGAATGGGCCCATTATTATTTTTTTCTTACATCCCCATCCATCTAACCAAGAGTTTCAGACATATTTGCTGAGGTAAGAACAAAATATGGTTTTAAAGGAGGGGAGAACGGTGTTTGTGCTTGTTTGCAGAAAGGCTTAAGGGATCTTCCCAAGCCTGTCACCTCCAAATTGCAAGTTTTCCAGGTAGCTTTTGAGACGTATGACAAACACCTGAATTCCTAGCCCTGGGTCCCTGGAGACATCTGTTTCAACCTCAGAAGGTCTTATCTTAGGATGCACATTTCAACCAGCAGGAGACACCAATATAAACCTGGCTGGTGTGTGTGTGTGTGTGTGAGGGGTGTGTGTGTGTGTGTGTGTGTGTGTGTGTGCGCGCGTATACACTTTGTACCTAGATATTTAGACAGCTTGCCTGGGTTGCTAATGTAACTATTCAGTGAATTCTACAAAGACTCAATGCCTACATGAAGCTTCCAGGATCATAGAGTGAGAGCTAATGAAATATATTTCTTTTCCAGCTTTTCTGCATGTTTCCTGATCTTTGATGGGATGTATACATGGGGGTATCTTGACACAAGCTGCTGATATATGAAGCGTGCATTAGCTGATCACCAGGCACTGAAATGGCAAGTCAGGATTGACAAGCCCGCTAGGGTGGCTGAAAACCAAAATGAATTATGAGGAATTCATTGCATAACAATATCCCCTTGTAAACAAGCTCTTATCACGGTCTTGCTTTATCACAACATGGATTCTCGGCTTGGGGCAGTGTGCTCCCTTCACGCTGATGTCCATGTTCTATACCAGCCTAGCATGATAAATGTCCCCATGAAAAATAATTAAAAAACCCTCCATGCTCTCAGAAGACTAGCACGCCAACAAGATGGTTAACACTTCTGAACTATGCTCCTTGGACTACTCGTATGCCTTTGGGAGTTTTTCTGCTGTGTTAGGGTTGCTCATTTCAAAATTGGGTATTTTCAGTTCCCTCTCTCTCCACCTCCTTGGAAAATTGCATAAGGTTCTATCAAGTTTTTATAGAGTAAATGTTTATGGGGGAGAAATAATTCAACGTAACCCAGAGTACCCTTTGATTTCAATCACTTTGAGCCCATGTTGAAAATCCTTCAATCTCTCTTCCTGTTCCTGGAGGAGTGTACCATCTACTTTCCTTGAGCTATGCTCGGGGTTTCTGGTGTACCATCTCAGACCCTCCCTTTTGATTGACATGGCTACCCTGACTTGCATTGATGTCCCCCCTTGGTGGACGGTCCCCAGTCTGGAAGTCTTTGCTGCAGTCCTGCATTTAAAACTGCAAGGCTTCTGCACCTTATTTACTTCTTTTGGGGGGGGGCATTGGACGGTCAAGAGAGTAGATATCAGCCTTACTTCTGTTCTCTCTCTGGTGTACCCACAACAGGACTCCCCTCTGTCTTATTCCTTTCTTCCCCCTCCCCTGGTTCCATGTCCCACCAAGGCTTGTTCTTGGTCTGCTCTTGTCAGGCCCTGACAGATGTGCCTTGTTGTGCCATTTCTTCTGGCCTCATTGAGGCGATCGCATTAAAGCACTCTCTGGCGTGCTTGCTCGAGCCAAGATAAATGGTATCTGTCAACTGCTGTGTGTTCACTCCTAACCTTTGGATCTACCACAGTGCCTGGCTCTGAATTGCGCCTGAAGCCACAGGGAGTGGGGGTGGGGGATGGGGGGTGGAGAGGCAGAAGAAAGGGGCAAACAGAGCAGGGGGCTTGGATCGTGAGGGATTGCTCCTTGCAAGCCTCAGTTAATTTAATTACACCAATTTAGGGAGAAGTATTAAAGTTCCATTGGCTTAGGAGGAACACTAATCTGTGTTTTTATATAATGCCCTGGAATGGAATGTGCAGCCATTTGGGGGAAACAGTCTTGTGAAATGTGTCTGGAACTGCACTCAAAAACATATCTGGGGTGTGTGTGTGGGGGGGGGGGAAGCAAATGGCAAAATCTGTTTCATTATGTCTCAACAAAACCCCATTCTATATATTTAGTGGGACATTCAGCCATTGGTTACATTACAACGTGTTTTCATCTTCATAGTTTGTACTGAGACCTAAGTCCAAAAGTGGGTGGAACATAAAGGAGGAAATGGGTGTTAAGCCCCACCCAGCTGGGCAAAATTAAGGAAGCAAACACTACAGGTAGTCCTGTTAAAAATTCTCTTTATAGCTCTACAGAACAAACAGTGCACAGTCCACATGTGCTTTTCTGCTTAACTGGGACCAGGAAGAGAAAACTTTTATACAGAGAAAAGGCATAGAGTATATATACCATAGATGCAACTACCAGCTCATAAACACTGCCATCTATTGGTTGGGGAATATTGCTGTAGTTGTTGTACAAAATACATGAAAACTGTATTCCAACAAGTCCTTGACTTACAACCACAACTGAGCCCAGAATTAGAATCATAAAGTTGTTGCTGTCATTAAGCAAGGCACTCTGCAATCCCGGATCTCCCCATTGCAGTCATTATGTGGAGCATAGAGTGCCTGGGGGTGGGGGTGGAGGAGGCGCTGGGTTACTGAATGAACGGTCATAATTTGAGAACTACCTGTAATCAGATTTCAGTCAGACATCTTTAATGCTAGTCCGAGGTAAGTGGAAAAACCTGGAAACTTTTAAGAATTTCCCATCTTCCTCTGAGGGCAGTACATGAAGGCAGAGTCTCTGATTGTTCTGAGATGCTTCTCCACATGTTCCTTGCCACCTGGGCTGAATTGCTGCTTGTGAGATAAGCTGCCAACTGACTCAGCCTCTATCTCCTGATTGCTTATCTGTACTTACCCTTTTGTTCCTTTTCCACCACCACCACCACCCATCCCTGAAAACAAGGTCAAAGCCATTTTTAAAAGGATAGAGATGAATATTTAGTTCACTAAATATTAGGGCTAGGTGGCACTGTAGATTTGAAAGGAAAAAGTAGATTTCAGTGTGCAGGGATGCCTGCTTAGCTAACATCTGTCCCCAATGCCTTGGAACAGCTGCATCTTTACCTGGAATCAGGCATCTGCTTTTTGCAGTTTGATCCTAGGAAAGGACACTTTTGGTTTGAGGAGATATTGGCAGATGCTTCGTATGTGGACTGAACCTCCTTTTTCCTTTCAAATTCCAACTGCTGCACAGCCTCATTAGATATGCAAATAAGCCAAATAAATATTCTGTCTTAGCCACAGCCTTTCAAGAAGTCTTGAAAAAGACACTGGGAAACTCATAAATACTTTTTGCATTTTTGCTCATTCCTCCCCCCCCGCCCCCAAAAATACAACTAAGAACATGCACATACCGGTACATATACATTTTGTGAGCAACCTTCTTCCTCTCTGAGATTTCAGTGAGGCCCTGAAATCTCAGAGAGAGGATACATTGCTCAGAGAGGCAGTGTGTTGCTCACAAAATGTAGGTTCCCTCCATTGTCTTAATGAGAGAGAACTCTATAAGGGAGAAGATTGTATGCAGACAAGGATGAAATGGGGAAAAAAACAATGACATACCTAGTTGACATCTGGAACTAATAATTTACACACACACACACACACACACACACACACACACCTGTCACTGCTAGGCTGCATTGCCACCTGCCAAACAACTGATTGGTGTCCTGGTAGCAGTGACCCAACTCCACAACTGACACCAACTCTCTAGATCAGGGCTCTCCAACCTTGGCAACTTTAAGACTTGTGGACTTCAATTCCCAGAGTTCCTCAGCCAGCTGGCTGAGGAACTCTGGCAGTTGAAGTCCACAAGTCTTAAAGTTGCCAAGGTTGGAGAGCCCTGCTCTAGATGGCCACTTTGTTGTCCACAAGTCACGTGACAATGCACCTCTTGCCTACATTCAGGGCTGATCACCCTGCTTTCGCTACACCACTCTATATTTGAATTATTTTCTTCAAAATTGAGCCTGTACATTACCTACACGCTTAGATCTATTCCCATGGAGCTGATTTTTGTGCTCAAACCTCATAGTCTTTACAGATGTTTGAGAATTATAGCTCTCATCATCCCTGGCCATTGTTAGAAATGATGTCCAACCTGGTGTCCAACTTCTTCAGAAAATTAATACAGGTTAAGAGAGTGCCTCGTTCTGCATTTTTCTGCCCACAGACATGAAAGCAAGATTAAATAAATAAATAAATAAATAATCAACAACCAAGTGTTGTAAGGAATATCCTTCTGGGTTCGGTTCCAAGTGGGAAAAAAAGACACTGGAAGCACGGTGACTGATTGGAAAGATGGTTTAATGGTGGACAGCAGGACCACATGGTCTGAGGTCCTGGGGAAAAGGGGGATCACATGCCTCGAAGATGGTGAAGAAGAAGACAAGGGGTGAGAGGCAGAG
>QLTV01012193.1:538492-597056 GCA_003457575.1 Thermophis baileyi
TGTGAAAAATGGTCATAAGTCACTTTTTTCACTGGAATTGTAACTTTGAACAGTTTGTAAACTGTTCAAAGTTACAATGGCAGTGAAAAAAGTGACTTATGACCAACGGTCGTTAAGTGTGAAAAATGGTCATGTCACTTTTCCACCACATTTTACAAGTTGGCCACTCCCACCCGGTCACACGACCGCCAAGCCACTCCCACTCAGTCACATGGCCATCAAGCCACTCCCACCCAGTCACATGGCCGTCAAGCCACTCCTACCCGGTCACATGGCCGTCAAGCCACTCCCACAAAATTAAGCCATGCCCACAGAGTGGTAGTAAAAAAATTTGGAACCCACCCCTGGTGTGTGTCTATTTCATTGCAGTTAGCAATGCTAAGTTAGCGGCTAAATCAGAGAAAAAAGGGTAAATAGAGTTGGCAGCTGCTACCAAATTGTCCAGCTCAATAATGCTCTATTCAGGACCAAACCTTTGAAAGAAAAGGAAAAAAAAAAAAAAAAAAGACCAGCTATAACAACATTCCTAAGTTAATTATTTAATTAATTTAAAATCCCCCCTTTTTTTTTTGCTCAATCTGGCTTTCCCTATTACTTAGGAATGTTGTTAGAAACTGTGACCGTGTGTGCGTATGTGTTGCTTTCCTGTTGTCAGCCCCACTAGGTAGATTGGACCATGAACTCAACTCCACAGGAAGACTAAGACTATTTTTATTGAGCTTGATTATAATAACAGACATCAGGGTTGTGTTTGACCTTGGGGGGGCCGGGTGTGTGTGTGGCTGGGGTGGGCATGGCCAACTTGACATCACTTGTGTCGAGGGTGCCTGTGGTGGCCCGAACACTCTGCCAGCGAAAACGGACTCCCGAGCTCCATTTTTGGCTGCGACTGCCTCTTGCAACCCTCTGCCAGTGAAAACAGCGGCCCTCCCGAGCTCTGTTTTTGCTGGCAGAGGGTTGCAGGAGGCCGTCGCAGCCAAAAACGGAGCTCGGGAGCCCATTTTCGCTGGCAGAGGCACCGCGGGCCAGTCCTTGGCTGTTTCCAGGGCGGCCCTGCGGGCCAGATCTAAACATCCCACAGGCCAGATCCGGCCCCCGAGCCTTGAGTTTGACACCCCTGCTCATAAGCCTGACTGTGCTTTACCTCCTCCTGCATCTTACACTCCTGTGAATTAGGGAGGCATCTTTTCTGAGCTACTTCTGAATGTCATTGTGATGTTCTGGACTTTAGAAATGTTTCAGGCCCCCCCCCCTTTTTTTTTTTTGCCTAAACAAGAGTTCCTGCATACAGATGGTCCTCGACCTACAATGATTCATTTAGTGACCCTTCAAAATTACAACAGCACTGAAAAAAGTAACTGATGGCTGTTTTTCACACTTACGACTGTTGCGGTATCTCCATGCAGACGCTTGGCAAATGACTCATATTTATGACCGTTGCTGTGTTCCCAAGGTCACATGATCCCCTTTTGCGACCACCTGACAAGCAAAGTCAATGGGGAAGCCCGATTCACTTAACTGCCAAGTTGCTAACTTAACAGCTGCAGTGATTCACTTAACAACGGTGGCAAGAAAGGTAATAAGATGGGGCAAAATTCACTTAACTGTCTCACTTAGCAGCGGAAATGTTGGGCTCAGTTGTGGTTGTAAGTTGAGGAGTACTAATGTTTCCATCAAGGCTGTTTTCTCTTACTCTCTACACCTGTCTGGAGTCTCCAGACTCTGTTCGTGGGTCTAATTCACCCTCCTCTTTGATCTCTCTCTATCCTTATGGAACATGAAGGTAAGGATAATGGTTCCCTGCTCATCCAGCTCTGTTTTTGGACAGAACCCACAGATTTTTGTTCTTTTCCCTCCAAGTGAGTGTTGGAAAGACAGCAGCCACAACACAGTCTTCCTGCTTCTCTCTGCTTCTCTTACATTTGGCTCTTTTCTCTGTTCCTAATCAGTTTTGCTGTACCGTATTTTTCTCTTCCACATTCCCTCGGCATAATTAAATTCTTTTCTCAGCTCTTCAATTAGCTATTAACCTCGCCTGCACCCCCTTCTCCCCACTCCTTTATCTCTCTCTATCTTCCAAACTCTCTCTCTTCAGACACCTGCCTTTGAAGATGCATTGAAATATAGATAAGGCCCAGTGCAGCAGAGGGAGAGAACATGCAGAAAAGCAGAAATGGAAAGAGATGGGCAGAGCAGGCTTAGTGGAGAACTCTTTGTATTTGGTTGGCCTGCTTAGTGCCACAATCCCCAACTCCCATCATTCCTTCATAAACGCCTTAGAATAATCAGTCCCTAAACAATTTGGTAGAGTAAAAGCGGAGGTTCCTGCGTTACTGTGCGAGATCGCGGGGAGGCTGGGAAGGAATGGAAGGAAGCATGCTCATCAATAAGAAATAGAGGGTGAGCCAATTGACAGCTGATCTCATGAATGGCATTTCAGCCAGGGGTGGGCTTCAAAATTTTTAGCAAGGGGTTCTCTGCCCGGTTGCTGGGTGGGCGTGGCCATGGTGGGCGTGGCCTAGTCGGCCTCCTGCACCATGGCGGGGGGGGGGCATTTTTGCCCTCCCCGAGCCTTCGCGCACGCCCTGCACTTACCTGCATCCAAAACAGGCCGCGTGGGGACTCCTGGGAGGGGCGGGGTGGGTTGGGCGGGGCCAGCTAAGAGTGGGATTTGGGGGTTCTCCGAACTGCACAGAATCTTAGCTAGAGGTTCTCCCAAACCCCTGTGAACCCCCAGCAGCCCACCCCTGATTTCAGCCCAGGTGGCAAGAAATCTGTGAAGAAGCTTCACAGATTTCTAATCTTCCAAAGAGGCTCCACCTTAATGAGCTCAGTGATAAATGAAGGATGGAAATTCCTCTTGCTTTTCCAAGATTCAGTATTTATCTATAATCCTAGCCTAGGTGGTTCTCGACTTGAGCCCAAAATTTCTGTTGCTATAAGTGAGACCTTTGTTAGGTGAGTTTTGCCCCATTTTACGACCTTTCTGGCCATAATTGTTAAGTGAATCACTGTAGTTGTTTAGCAACTCGGTGGTTAAGTTGAATCTTGCTTCCCCATTGACTTTGCTTGTCAGAAGGTCGCAAAAGGGGATCACGTGACTTTGGGAACACAGCAATGGTCATAAATATGAACCAGTTGCCAAGCATCTGAATTTTGATCACATGATCGTAGGGATGCTGCAAAAGTTATAACTGTAAAAATTGTAAAACAGCCATAAGTCACTTTTTTCATTGCCATTGTAACTTTGAACGGTCACTAAATGAACTGCTGTAAGTTGAGTCCTATCTTTATTAAAACCACTTCCCTGGAGACTATATCATTCTTGTTTCCCTGATCTTGCCCAGCTGAGTGTCTCGCCCTAGAAGTAGATGGCTTTTAATTCTTCAGGTCATGGAAGAAATTATTGCATGGAGGGCAACCATGCTAACATTATAATTCAATTGTGTCATAACCTCACCCCCATTTTTTTCCTGGATCTGCCCATTTGTGGGAATGTTCCTTCCCTGATCCTTAAAAGTCTAGTGTTGCCCGCAGTCTGAAAAACATGGTGGGCCTCTGCCAGGGGTGAAATGCTCCCGGTTCGCTCGTGCCTGTCAGTCACCGTAGAGCCGGTCGCCAAGGTAGTGCGAGGCTCCGCCCACCCGCCCGGACGCTGGCGTTTGGGTTCTTTTACCCTCTGCGCATGCACAGAACGCTGCTCTCTTGTAGCCAAGCAGCTCTGTAAGCCTTTGTTCCTTCATGGAGTAGGAAGCTGGATGCTGGAAGGATGTACTCATCACCTGTCCTTCCTCTAGGATCCATAGAGGTCCTATGTGAAAGGCTGGCCTTCTCTTCCATGGGAAGAAGACACAACGTCCATATCAGAGGTGGGTTCCTATCGGTTCAGACCGGTTCGCCCGAACCTGTAGCAACCCGCTGGTGACATCACAGAGCCGGTTCGGTCGGTGCCGGTCTGTGGACGCCGGCATCTTTTTTTGGGGGGATATTTTTTTTTTTTTGGATACTTTTTTTAATTATTTTTTTCTTCTGCGCATGCGCAGAAGCCAAGTTGCCGGCACTGCGCATGCGCCGCCATCTTGTTTTCGGCTTTTTTTTTTGAATTTGCAGCACTGCACATGCGCACCCACAAGGCACGCCCACGAGGCGCGCCCACGTGGCACGGGAGGAAGCAAACTGGCGGCGAGGTAACTTAGAACCCACCCCTGGTCCATATGGACGGATGCTAAGAAGAACCCAACCTCTCCTGCTGTGGCTTGACCTCCATTGTGAGGGACGCAGTGGCATTGAAACATGGAGCATGCAAAGCATATTATGCCCCTCCCTGAAAACTCTTGTAACATAGTGCCTTTCCTCCTCATCACCTACTTTAATGGACATTTTGCAGCCAAAAGAATACTAAAGAAAATGGCTCTTTTGATCGTATGCAGTGCTTATTTCTCCCAAGTACCAGCCGTTTGCTCTTGCACAGAAAAGCTTACACTTCAGCGCCGGTATCCCATTTTAATGTATTTAAAGAAATTGGCCTCTTCAAGAAGCTCAGGTTCTGTGATCAGAAGGAATCGCAGAGATTAAATATATATGCATACATTTACCTGGCTGTGAATGATTCATTCTGCTTCCATTCGTCGGGTTTTCAATCAGGAGTTTTTATTTTACGTTATTAGAGTGTTGCCAAGAGAAACACAGCAAAAGGAAAGGCCACAATCGACTCAATGAAAATCCCAAGGCCCCCAAGAGGCCACATTTTAGCCTGAGAGCCAAAGTTGCATTTGTGTAACAAATGAACAGCCACAAGCAGAGTACGCATAGCCGCATTCATTGGCAAATGGGAGAGGATCTCTGTCCTTCGCAGAGTGGCCTTAGGCTTCTCCAGCAAACTCACGCGCTAATCTCCAGCCATCGCTATCTCGGACCGGAGGAAGAACCGTATAAATAAATCCATCTGTTTATTTAACCCATCCATTTATAAGGTTTTTCTACCACTTCTCGGCTGATGCTCCCCAAGTAGCCTACAAGTTATATAAAGCGTATTTAGAATCAATATCCGTGTGCCATTAACACTGTGTTCTAAATCAATAAAAAGAACTTAAAAACAACAAGTGACGAAAGTAGAAGAAAGCTGGCTATAACCGGCTAGTACCTCAAAGCTAAACCAAACGGAACAAAAGAAAGAGATTTTATATTTAAATACTTAACTTACTTACTTACTTACTTGACTTTTAAGGCCGCCTATTTCTTACAGTGATTTGTAAATGTAAGAACCACCTGGAAAAGATGAAGGGCTATTGAGAGAGATTGCACATTGCTAATACATGTTACTCTCTTCTTTCATAAAAGTGCTTAATTCAAAGCTACTTGGCTTGGAGGCCTGTCCACTACAGGAAAGGGGGGAAGGGGTGCACATTGTCCTTGGATGGTCAGTCATGAGGGAGCAAAGAAATTGGCCACAGGAATATCTCATCAAACTCAGAAGGTAGAAATCCTCCACCAGCATTAATTCCACCAGTGAAATATACAATTAGGTTCCAAAATAGTGTATTATTGGGGCTTAGCTATTTGGTATATAAATATAAATCTTCCACGAATGAAGGCAAATATGCATGTCCCAGGATAATGATGTGAGATCGAATTTGGTTCGGCCACCGGGACCAGAAATTTACTCTTCCGAGCTTTCGGACTCATGCTGGAGCCCAGCTTCAGGGAATTTCTCTCTATTGGAATACGTGCTTTGGGCTGTTCTGTGAGTCGTGTTTATGTGGTGCCTTCTGGCTGATTGGTGTGTTGATGGCTGGTGATTGGCTGTCATTTCCTTGTGCTGCCAAGCCCTTGGCTCCTAAGTATTTGATAAGCTGGTGGTAAATCAGCACTCCTGTTAACTGAAAGGCTTCAATCATTTCCCTAGCTATCTTTGTACCTGCATGGCCAATGATCTTAGTTGCTTCTAAATTAAATGAGTTCATTGCAACGTGAGGCTACCAATGAGATCGGGTGTCCTCGTCTGACCGCTCGCTTGTGTTCTTGCAATCTGGTAGTTAGCTTCCTCCCCGTTTGTCCTACGTAGCCACAGGGGCAATCCATGCAAGGGATCCAGTAGATTACATTGGAAGTATCTCACATCTCCAAACGATCTTTACAATGCATAATTAGTCCTCGTATGGTAGCCTCTGGGCAGTGTGCAATGCCTACTTGCAGGTCTCGGAAGCTGAGCTTAGGCCTCTTGTCAGTTAATAGGAATGCTGGGCTCCAGCATGAGTCTGAAAGTTCGGAAGAATAAACCTCTAGTCCCGGTGACCGAACCAAATTCGATCTTGTATAAATCTTCCCTCTAAAAGAGAAGATAAAAATTAATGCAAATTAATATAAAGTAAGAGGGGAAAAAATAAAAGAAAAAGAAAAATTAAATGAAAAATAGAAAAGAAAAAAGATATAAAGAAATAACTAACATTCTTCCCGGCAGTTATAAGGCCAAGTATATTTCAACCTCTTTCTAAAGTTACATCATGATACTTTTATATTTATAATCTATCCTGTCTATTCATCAAAGCCATAAATCATACGTTCATTTTTTTCATTTTTATGCAAAAAAGCGCATAAGGGGTTTCCATGCACTAATATAGATAATGTCTTTTCTCTGTTTAAAGAAGTTAGTTTACCCATCTCCATCAGTTTCACATTCTTCCATTGTAGGTAGTATTGAATCTTTCCATTTATGCATATCACAATCTCACTGAAGTAATCATATATTGAAGTATTTTTTTCTGACTTTTTTCTAATTTTATATATCAGTCTTAAAAGGAAAATTCCTGGCTTCACTTGAATATTGAACTTTAAAATCCTCTGTATCAATGCATATGTTTGAATCCATTTTTTTTAGCCTTTTTCTATGTCAACCAAGCATGATAAAATGTTCTTTCATGTTATTCACATTACCAAATATATTTGAAATGTCTTTAGACTCTAAATAATTTCTCTGGTGATATGACAACATGACATTTTATTAAAAAAAATATTTGACATTGTAATAGAATATAAATTTCAACAGTTTTAACCACATATTTTCCCAGGGATCCATCTATATATTATAACCAGAAGTCTTAATCCATTTTATCATACATTCTTTAACCTGTTTTTCCTCTATTTCAAATTTCAGCAAAAGTTTATACATTTTAGCAATTACACGATGCAAACATCAATGCACAAATGTACCTCAAATTTTCTTACTTTGCTCCGTGCTGTGTCTTTTTGTCCATTTTGAATCTTTCTGATAACTGTAAATGGGAAAACCATTGACAATGATATACTTCTGCTATTAATTGCTCTCTTGCTTTAGTTTTAAATTCCCCTTGATGGTTTTCCAATAATTCCAGGAATATCAACCATTTATCTTTGTCTGCCGTTTCTCTTTTATGATACGCTTCTTGAACTGAGATCCATAAAGGTGTTTTTGGGCACAACCTGAAGTTATATCTATTCTCAATATGGCAGATCTAATACAGTGATTTCAAATCCTTGTCATTTTTTAATGGGCTGTTAAACTGGATCTCTTTCAGGCTGGCATAAGTATTGTTTAAAATAAAAATGCAAACAAGTAAATTTTTATGATCCTGTGCTCTCTGGTGCTTTCCGTCTTGATATCTCATCTTTTTGAAGGACTACTTTGGGGCATATAATTTTGTTTAATGTATTTTATCCTATCTTTTATGACAAGTGCTAACCAAACAGCTTATGATTTCTAAAAGATGTTAAAAGCTAGTCTGACACTACTGATGTACTTTAGGGGCCATCTGGCCTCTCTCCTTCTTTGCTTTTTCTGCCCTTCCTTGCCAGCCAATGCTCATTATACCCTGCTAGACCATTCCTTCCAGACTCAAAGGTTTGTCTTCTTGATGTTTTTATAGGAGCCTGCCTATTACAGTTGTAACTCATGATGGTCATAAAGTCACCTGACCGACCTGATTTTATGATCTTTTTTGTGGTGGTTGTTAAGTGAATCTCCATGATTGTTAAGTGAATCATTATTAAATCATTAAGCAAATGCTGTGGTTATTAACCAAACCTATTGTTTGCTATGGGGCATTTTTACCGAAAACCAGAAGTAACTGCCGGTTTTCAGCAAAAACGTAAATTGCAGTCACATTGCTGTGGGATGCTGCAAATGGTCATAAGGCAGGCCAGTTTCCAAGCACCCAAAATGGCTGCCACATGATTGTGTGTGTGTGGGGGGGGGGGAAGCAGCCTTTGGAACCAGCTTGTAAGTACTTTTTGGAGGAGTGTGTTGTAACTTCCAATGGTTGTTAAATGACTGATCGTAAGTGGAGGGCTACCTATAATTTCATGTCACATTTGTAAGAAAACATAAGGACTCTAAAACAAATGCATATTTTCTTTTTCACTAAAGCTCGGTGACATAAAAATTACATAGAGTTGGAGCGATGGTGGCACAGTGGTTAGAATGTAGCATTGCAGGCAAACTCTACCCACAGCATGGAGTTCGATCCTGACAGGGCTCGAGGTTAACTCAGTCTTCAATCCTTCCAAGGTCGGTAAAATGAGGACCCAGATTGTTGGGGGCAATGGGCTGACTCTAAACTGCTCAGACAGGGCTGTAAAGCACTGTGGAACATTATATAAGTTTAAGTGCTATTGCTATAGAATTAGAGCAAAATAAAGGCAGAATTATTTGTCCTGGATGTGAAAAAAAAGGCTATTCATCATTAAAGTAGTGAAGTCCAGTGTGTTTGTGTGTGTGTGTGCTTGTGTGAGTGTGAGTGTGTGAGCGTGTATGCATCCAGGTCAGTCTTGACTCCTTGACAAGTCCCTGCAGCTTTCTTGGCAAGTTCTTGGAAGTGATTGGCCCTTACCTCCTTCCTAGGGCTGAGAGAATAACTGGTCCCAAGTCACCCAGCTGGCTTTGTGCCTAAGGCAGGACCAGAATCCATGGACCCCTGACATATAGTCTAGTAAATTAGCTAAGGGCAGTTTTTAGTTAGGACAGTGGCTAGAGATAAGTTGCTGAAAGGAAACAATTATATAAGCTCCAACCTTAGTAATATAATCTGCATATTAACAACATTCCCATTTGTCAATTATAAAAGGCCACACTATTTGGATTTGTGCATCTACTGGGCTGATAGATTACTCCTAGTTTCTAGAACTCATTGCATATGAAAGCCAATACCAGCTAAAGAACTGGCAGCGGTGATTCCACATTATTGTGTATATAATAATAAATATACTACCACCAGCAGCTGTTAGCCTTGCAGGGCAGTCCAGACAGGAAGCATGCCCAGATGAACTAATTCTACTTCATTGTAAAGCTACATTGACAGAATCTTGCAAATCTGGAAGTATATTTCTCCCCTGTTGCCTTTATAGCTCAAGAAACTAAGTTTAAGTTTAAGTTTATTTGTATTTCTATGTCGCCCAACTCCCAAGGGACCCTGGGCGGCTTACAACAATATAAAAAAACTTGTTAAAATATAAAAAACTATTAAAAAGAGACATAATAAAAACATTTAAAAACAATTAAAAACTCATACACAGTTTCATGGCCGGATCTCGCCAGATTGCAGAAGCGAGATCAACGGCCCCAAGCCTGCCGGAACAGCCAGGTCTTCACTGCTTTCCAGAAGGCCAGCAGGGTGGGGGTAGTCCGGATCTCAGGAGGTAACTGGTTCCAGAGGGCCGGGGCAGCCACAGAGAAGGCCCTCCCCCGCAGGCCCGCCAGCCGGCACTGTTTAGCTGACGGGACCTGGAGGAGCCCAACCCTGTGGGATCTTACCAGTCTCTGGGAGCTACAGTATGTGGTAGAAGGCGGTCTCAAAGATAACCTGGCCCTGAGCATCCCTAAAGGAAGCATCCCTTCTGAAATGTTTGCTGTACCCACATTCCTTCTGTGGTCTAAGTTGCCTCTTATCCAACCATTCTCCTGGCCTTCCCCATGGTGATTCCCACATACCATTACATCAGCATGTATAAGGAACTGTAATAATATTTCAGTCATAGTGCCTCCTGATGTCATCACACAAATGCTGCAATTACACGCTTGTGTCATGTGGCTTTTGTATAAGGGCATGTTGTTACATAAATATTGTCCTTTGCCTACACTCCCCAAGAACTCCATTGCCACAGCTGGTAACAAAAATTATAGAGAGATGGCCATCAAGAATAAGCACCCACAAACTAAAAGTATTTCTGACAGATGCATATGTTCAGATGCTTCTGAAAATCCCCCCCCCTCCAAAAAAAATAACCCCTTGAATTACGATATGGAAGGCTGAAATTTGAAAAGTTCATCACAGTCTTATGTTCAGTAATCAAGTGGGATTTAATTTGAGAAAATGTACTTGAGGACTTGCCTCATTGAGTGCCTGCCATAGGGAACATAATACTTCTGTTAAGTGCCATTTGGAACCACCGTTTAATTTCTGTTCCCCACTGATTGGAGAAAGACCAATGATACTGTTTTGGAAATCCTGAGTGGAATTATTACTTACAGTTGATTCCCATCTCTCTTTATGAATTTGCTCGCTACGCAGCACCGCTGAACAGGGGCTCTGGCTTCTTCCCCTTGAGAAAGCATTTGTCACCAAAAGGTTAGTGTGTTTACACATGCACCCACACCCAGGCCTCTCTGTGGCAGGCAAGCTGCACTCAATGGCAGCAGGAGCATTTGGATTGGAGAGCGCAATTGAGTTGGGAGCAAGAAACATCACCCCTGTTTAAGAAGATGTAGGTCAAAAAGCAGGTGATTGCTTCAACTGGTCACCTGGCTGAAAGCCAAGCCAGCAATCTTTATTTTGAGCACCTCTGCCAGCAACTCTGTCATCCAATTGTTGAAATCGGGTTTTTCAATCCACTTTATTGCAAAAGCGTGGATAGGATTATGCCATTAATGGCTTGGGTGTAGTGCTTAGGGTGCTAGTCTAGGACTGTGATATCCAGGTTCTTGCCCACCCTCAGCCACCAAAGCTCCCTAGGTGATTTGGGGCCAGTCCCTCTTCAAACCTAACCCACTTCATATGATTATTCTGGAGATGGAGGGAGATTCTCAATGCAAGGAAAGTTAAGTGATACGTAACACACAGTTCATGGTATCTGTAGCTCAGTTTTCTCAAAATGATCTGGCAAGTGTTTCTCGTGGCAGGATGAAAATCTTCACAGGTGCACCTCTGTAGTTCATGGATCCCTATCTCAGTTCCTCCAGATCCCTCCTCAGTTCCTTTGATCTGTTACGGTAGTTTTATAGATCCCACTTCTTTATCATGCAGTTAGAACTTAACCTAACATGACTCCTCTAAAGCTCCTCTCACGCCTGCTAGTTCAGGACTGAGTACATCCTAAATCCTACTTGACTGATTATATTAAATATAAAAGTTGTTTTACATAATGGCATAAAGTACCTTGGCTCTGACTCACTTGCATATCTGTTCGTATGGTGATTTCTTTTTTTATTTTGTTACAAATGTAGTGGCAGGCTAAAATACAGAGGACGTGGCAAGGGATACCTGTCCTCTCTAATCAGGGTGGATTTGATTTAAATCAAGTCGATTTAAATCACGATTTAAATCATGATTTAAATCACTAGTAAAAAGGCTTGATTTAAATCAACTCAATTTAAATCATAATTTTTAAAGAGCAACTGTTGTCTCTGTCCCGCAGCGGCTCCTCCTCTGACCCGCTGTTGACTCACCGACAGTCCCAACATTGCAGAATATACAGCCTCATGCTACATAACTAAGCTCCATTTCATGCTGAATAAACTAAATTATTAATGTATCTTAAATAGAAAACTATCTTTAGATAGATTTTAACTCCAAAAGCATTTTATTAAAATAAATTTGATAAAAATAAAAAACTCCGATTTAAATTTAAAAAAAAAATCCAATTTAAATTTTAAAAAATCCGATTAAAAAAAAATTAAATCATCGATTTTTATCCACCCTGTCTCTAATCCACATCTTCCCAATGAAAACACACAATGGACCACATCATGCCTGGAATTCTTGCCACACACTGTTTCATTGCCTGTTGTTTGTGAGTAGAGTAAATCCCAAGAGCATTGGTGCTACGTACCATATTGTTTGATAAGATGCCAGTTGGCAGAGTTACACATCCCTATAAAATCACACCTCAACTACACTAATCAAATGGTACTAAGTGTTTCCCAACCAGTGTCTTAGCAATTTCTTTTTACTTTCAAGATACAAAATTATGGATCTGTTCCATCCCAGTTCCATAAGCATATAATGTATGGGCAATATAACCCTTCATGACTGCATTAAAACGTATTTCTCCTATCCCTATATCAACCAAAAAGCACACCAATCTCATTTGTGCTGCCCCCATGGTTGAGTCTTTCTAAGCCTCAGCAGTGACTGGGTGGAAGAAGGCTGGCCTTAGAGATGTTTTAGGGTAAAAGTGGTGAGTACGATCTCTGGAATAAAGAGATCACAATCTTATGAATTATTACATCAGCCATTTTTAATATTTCAGAATTATTTTTAATTTCATGGGATTGCTCTGGTGGCTGAGTTGCGTCATCTGGACTGGGGTTGGGATGGGATGAGTGCTGGCTGGTTTCTCCTCACTACATATGTTTAAGCAGAGGCTGAATCTTCTTGTTAGATGCTTTAATTAGAATTTCTGCACTGAACAGAGAGTTGCTTGATACCCTAAAAGACTCTTTCCAGTTGTGTGATTCTATGGACAAGATGTGTTTAAAATTGGTGTGGGTTACAGCAGGGGTGGGCTCCACTTACCTTCCCCACCGGTTCGCATTGCAACGTTTTGCGCGTTCCCTCGCGCAATTTTGCTTCCGCACATGCTCAGTAGCTGCAATCAGCCCGAAACACAGCTGAGGAGCTGATCAGCTGTGCTTCGGGCAAAGGAATAAAGGTCAGTATAAACCCGGGGGTGGGCGGGAGGGCCCTTTTTCAAGCAGCAGAACAGGAAAAACCTTCCAAACAGTAAATAATTCGCAAAAAATTCACAAAAAAAGATGGCGGCGCCCACGGACCGGCACTGGCCGATCCACTTCAGTGATGTCACCAGTGGGTCGCTACCGGTTCGGGAGATCCGGTCCAAACCGGGAGGAACCCACCCCTGGGTTAAAGACCTAAATCACCAGAGTTTTTGTTGATAGGGAGTTAGGCTGAGAGGCAGGCGACTTATCATGCCAGCAGGAAAACAGGTTCTAGTCAAGAGAACAAATTAGAATTGATACAGCTGCTAAGCTACCTTATTTCTAAGTCTTGCTCCAGTGACAATGCAGTTCTCCTGCTACTTTTCCATTTCTAAAAAGCTCCAACACATCAGTTTCTGAGATGACGGGCTGCCTATGATCAAGCTTAGGGATTTTTAAAAGGAAAAAAAAAAGTTAAAAGTCTGCCAAGTCAGATGTGACAGTGGTTGACATTGATTGACGAAGCTGACACAGACCTACATGATGATCAAAAGCCATCAGAGCACAGCCGAAAAAACAAGCAGGAGGAACCAGCTGGAAGCGGGGAGGACGACGCTTTATGGGGAGGGGTGGGAGGGGGAGAAGTATGGCATCAGAGCAGATGCCTGTATGATGGAGAGGGTGAACGGAGAGTTACTATAGCCAGCAATCTCCAAGTGATGGATGGGAGAGTAAGAGGCCAAGGTGGAGAATGGAAAAAGTCTTGCCTGTGGCTGGCTTGCAGGAAGAAATAGCGGGCCAGAGCAGTGAGTGGTATAAATTAAGATTGATAAATAGTCTACAGAGTGAGGTGTTGATGAACTATCTAGACATTGCTTAACCCTAGATTGATTTAGTCCCTTTGTGTATGTTTTATGACTCCATTGTACTCCTTGGAAAAGAAAAGAGCTGGAAATATTTATGTTTGCTTTAAGTGTAGTAGGTGAGATTTAGTAATTAAGGTGTTTTTTTTTTTTTTGTGGGTAGAGGAACTTAATTGAAACCTACCAAGGATCACTGAGAAATAAGTTAAATGGTAAAGGCAGGCTGTCTTTTCTTAGGTAAGCAGAAGAATCTTATTCCATCATCCCTGTCTAGAAAACAGCTATTTTTTCTTCAGTTATTTTAAAAGAAAGAATTCTATGTTTTCCTTTCCCACTCCCTTTTTTATCTGCCTCCCTCATGGTATCTGATGTACCTTACTGCTTGTACCACCATTTCAGAGAAAGATGGAGTTGGAGGTTTTAAACTGGGTGTAGCAATAGCAATAGCATTTAGGCCTATATACCATCCACAGCAGTCTCTGGGCAGTTTGCAGTGTTGAAGCATTATTTGCATATTGCTCCCAACAATCTGGGTCCTCATTTTACCGACCTCGGGAAGATGGAAGGCTGAGTCAACCTTGAGCCAGTCAGGATTGAACTCCAGGCTGTGGGCAGAGTTTGCCTGCAATGCTGCACTTTAATCACTGTGCCACCAGGGCTCCACAAGTATCTAACAAGTATCAGTCTATGCCTAACTATACTTAAGAGTACTGAGTTGGGCCCTATCAAGCCTCTCCAATGGTAATATGGCATTCTTCCAAGGTCACATAAATTATCTCTTGGATCTCATACATCTACCTTATCTGATCTCTTTCTGCTTTCCTCATTCTTCCTAGTACCATGTTTCTAGTTCATCATCCACTTGAATCACCTGTTCAAAATACTAAACGTCTGCTTTCCTAATCTTCAATTTAAGGTAGCACTCAGTTTTATTTGGCCCTGAATTTTTGATTGACTGGTTTTCAGCCCATGGTATTCTTCAGAGGTGGGTTCGGACCGGTTCGGACCGGTTCGCCTGAACCGGTAGCGACCCGCTGGTGATGTCACAGATCCGGTTCGGTCGGTGCCGGTCCGTGGATGCTGCCATCCTTTTTTTTTTTTTTTTTTTTTTATTGTTTCCCGGTTTTTTTTTTCTTCTGCGCATGTGCAGAAGCTGAGTTTCCGGCACTGCGCATGCATCGCCATCTTGTTTTTGGCTTTTTTTTATTGGGAATTTTTTTTAATTTTTTTGCACTGTGCATGGGCGCGCACGGCCACGCGGCGCGGGAGGAAGCGAACCGGCAGTGAGGTAAGTTAGAACCCACTCCTGGTATTCTTCCATAATTGTCCCCAGATGCAGCATTCAAAGACATCTGTCTTCCCCCCACCCACACTCTTTCTTAAAGTCCAGTTTGTTATTGGAAAACCCTTGCTTTAGATATTCTGATCTTTGTTGTCATAAAAGTATTCCTATTCTTCATGATTTTGTCTGCTGTTTCCTTCTTCTGTAAAATTAATCTCTTCTTCACTGTCAGCCTTAGGTTCTTTGCTGTCAGTTGTAAGTTCCTAAACATTACTGTTATCTTTTTAATATTTAATATTAACTCAGATTTTTCACTTTCCATTTTTACTTGCATAATGAGCTCTTCTAAATGTTCTTTACTTTCAGCTAACAAAGTGCTGTCATCTGCATATCTCACATTCTTAGAATTTAAACCTCCAGTTTTGATTTCAGCTGTCCTCTCTCCCAATTCTGCTATTCTTAAATTTGCTGTATAATTAAACATACATGGAGATAATATTCATCCTTGCCTCACTCCCTTCTCTATTCTGAACCACTATGATTTTTTAAAAATCCAATTCTTACAACACCTTCTGGCTCACTGTAATGGTTCCTTCTCCTTATATTCACTTGCTATCTCCATTCTTCCTCTTCTTTTATCTTTCTGATTTCATGTCCTTCTGCCTTTTTGCAAAACCCACGTTCATTTGGCATTACTTTCTGTATTCTTTGTACGTTCCGAAGAAAGCACTTCTTGTGTGATGGATTAGTGCAATGGGTAGCTAATTTGCACATTCACTTGTACCCCTTTCACTTGCACTCTGTGTGCATGTCTCTTTTCCAATCTCTTGGCTACATAGAGCTCCATGTTTGTTAACATGGAGCTGTTAGCACTTAAATGGCCTCTTCTCCTGCAACTTTAAACATTTCCTCTATGTCTGATGCTATCCCGAGTCTATTATCTTTTTCACTTCCCTTAATAGTGTTGCTTCTTAAACATCAGTTTTTTCATTATGTAATCCCATTTTTGAAAGTTTTTGAGTATAGTCTTTTCATTTTCCTTTAATTTCATTTGCCTCCATTAGATTGCTTTCATGATTAACCTTGGGAAGCCCTCCCTTGGCTGTAAATTTTCCTAAGATTTTTTTTTTTTTGAGCTTCTCAAAAATGCCTCTCCTTTTCCTTTGTCTTGCTATTACTTAGGATGGCATGACGAATGGACGCAGAGCGGCAGGTAAAGTGGTCTGTGGACAAATGCCATTGTGTTTGTCTCCTTTGAGACCACAGTTGAGGCAACTTGAAGTCATCTACATTTACCCACATAGTAGGCTGTATTGCTGTTATCCTTGTCATCTTCTCATCCTTGTCATCTTCTCATCTTTCTCATCTTCTCATCTTTCTCCTATTGGTATATTATGATTTATCAATTGTTGTTGTATCTTATGATTTATGATCTTATCACTTGTTTTGCATGTACACTGAGAGCTTATGCACTGGAGACAAATTCCTTGTGTGTCCAACCACACTTGGCCAGTAAAGAATTCTATTCTATTCTATTCTATTCTATTCTATTCTATTCTATTCTATTCTATTCTATTCTATTCTATTCTATTCTATTCTATTCTAAGATGAATGTCTTACAACAATATAAAAAACGTGTTAAGATATAAAAAACTATTTAAAAAAACATAATAAAAACAGTTAAAAACTCATACCACTCCACCCCACCCCACCCCACCCCACCCCACCCCACCCCACCCCATCCATCATTAGCTGTTCTAGTTTTCACCAATCCCCCAATATTTTTGCTGTGGATGCAATTTGCCATGTTTCCCCAACAGTCTGGTTAATGATATGGTCAGGGACTGGCACCTGCCCAGCTTCTATGGGCCACTTTGATTTACTGTAGGCATGCCCCTCTTCTCTTGGCTGCTGGGAACAGCTCTTGGTAGACTGAATCCCTGGGTTTCACAAAACCTCTGACTGGCACTTTTTTGTGATTTGGGAAACAGATTTGTGCTGTAAAAGAAAACGTTGTGAAAAGGAAGCATCATAGTAAGAACTCTTTCTTTTAATTGAACAGCTTCCCAATAGCACCGATCTAAATTTGGGAATTGGGTGCCAGACAGGGTGTTTTTTTAAAAAAATAGGAGTTGTGGATATGTTCTTAAAAGCAGCTGCAGAATTAATTCTTTATTCGAAGATAGTTACCATTCAGATTTAGACCTGGCAAGTAGAATTTACATGAGTGGTATGAAGGTTGTGTGTCCTTGTATGTGCATGGATGGATGGATGGATGGATGGAGACAGACAGACAGACAGACAGACAGACAGAGACAGATAGATAGAAGCTCTTGATGTTCACATTTTCCTGGATGAAATTCTGTCATTTTACAGATTCAGCAGTGTAAGAATTAACAGAATAACAGACCTGGAAGGGAATCTTGGAGGTCTTCTAGTCCAGCTCCCTGCTCAGGCAGGAGATCCTATGCCATTCTAGACAAATGGCTGTCTAATCTCTTATTAAAAATCTCCAGGGCTGCAGGCAAGCAGGTATTATTTTATTATGTTATCAGTTTTAAGATACATTTGTTTGTTTGCTTGAAGCATTAATTCCCCTTATTGAAAAGAGAGGAGTAACTTATATACGACTAAAAAAAAAAGACACAGCCTTGCTGTCAGAATTAGATGATATAAAAGGAAAAAGGGGAGAGGAAAGAAGAGGAAAAAGAAGCAAACTCACCTGTTAGTAGTTCTTGCAATGACCACCCCCTAAGCCAGGGGTGTCAAACTCAAGGCCCGGGGGCCGGATCCGGCCCGCGGGGTGCTTAGATCCGGCCCACGGGGCCACCCTGGAAACAGTGAAGGACCGGCCCACGGTGCCTCTGCCAGCAGAAACAGAGCTTGCGAGGGCTGTGAGCAGTCCTCCCAAGCTCTGTTTTCGCTGGCAGAGGGTTGCAGGAGGCCATCGCAGGCGAAAACGGAGCTCGGGAGCCCGTTTTCGCTGGCAGAGTGCTCTGGCCACCACAGGCGCCCCCCCCCGACATGAGTGATGTTGAACTGGCCATGCCCCCCCTGGCCACGTCCCCCTGCTCCCCCTGCCCCCCCCCCGGGTCAAACACAATCCTGATGCGGCCCTCAATGAAATTAGGACACCTCCTGCCCTAAGCCAATCACATAATGCACATTCAAAGATATTACCTCTCTCTGAAACTGCTGTGGATTGAATGCGACTTGGAGGAATCAAAGGGCCTGGAGGAGGATATGAGAGCAAATACCAATGGGGTTGTCAATAGAAGAGCACAAGAATGAGTATTTTGCTGCCTCCGGGGAAAGGATTTGTTCTGAAGTAATGGGAGAAACTTCTTGATGGTCAGAACAATTGACTACAAAGCCAGCTACCTAGATGCATGCTGAGCTATCTCTTGCTGGAGGCTAAAAAGTCATCCCTTGAAGCTTTTTTAAGCACAGGTTTGGCTGTGTTGCTACAGTTTGGACTACAGAGTCTATAAAGTGTCTGCTCCTTTTAAGGATCTTTGGTGCAGCCCTGTGCCGATTTAGGGCCTTCAAAGTGGGGGTTATGATTGCATGTTTGAATGCAAATGAAAAGCTCCCTCCATATGGAAAACTAGCATCTTAGCCTACTGGGCTAGACTCTTCTTCCCCCCCCCCCCCCCGNNNNTCTTTTATTTTACTTTTTTTTTCTTTTTAATGAAAAGGCTGTTGTTTGAATTGGATAAAACATCCACACCGGTATTCCTACAGCTGGGAATATATGATATTAACCGCCACTTTCTTTGTGCCTTAAACTCTTATCAGTGCGGAGAATACATTTGCCCTGCTCCTTCTGATTCTTTTAGAAGAAGAAAAAAAAATTGAGCAGTTCTGAAGATGGGGCTGGTGCCCTCCAGCATAAGACGGGAAGGTGTAGGCAGCGTCCTTCTGTGGAAAGATTTAAAGACTTCGGAGCTTAAAAGCTTAGCTATAATGAGCTGTTGGATATTGTCACAGAGACCGGTGCTTTGTCTGATATACTGCAATGGCCCCTCAGTGGCTTCCTGAGTCTTGATGTAGGGAATTGCCTATGTGCTTCTCTCCAAGGTCTTTGGAAAATTATGGTTGCAAACATTCATGGTTTACTGACATACAGGTGGTCTTCGACTTAGGACCAATTGCTAAGCGACCATTTGAAGTTACAACGGCCCTCCCTGGAGGTACTTACGAACTAGTTCTGAAGTTCTGACAGCTCCTCCTAGGATCACATGACTGCATTTCAGGTACACAGTAATCGGCCTGCATTTATGGCCATCTGCAGCATCCTGTGACTGCATTTTATGATGCTTTTGCCCAAACCCGGCATTTATTTCTGGCTTTCGGCAACACCAGCCCAGAGCAAACCATTGGTTCACTTACTGACTGCTGCCTTCACTTAATGATAACAGCAGTTGCTTTACAACTGCCTCTGTCAAGCACAGGAAAATCAGGAAGTCCAGCCTGTTTAAAAATGAATGTAAAGGTTTATTGCAAGCTCATGCTCTCTACGAGAATCTGAACTACTAACGGTCAAAGCAAATTGGCGGCAGATAAGAGTCAAAGGAATTCAAGGTGGGCTGGACTTAAATCTCTTGTGAGTGCGAAAGGACTTGGGACTTATGACACGTTTGACCCCTCCCTCGGGCTCAGCCTCGTCATCTCCTACAACCTCATTCACTTAACAACTGCCAAAAAAAAGGTCATAAAATCAGGTCGGGCACATGGGTGACCCCCTTTGCAACCATCACAACTTACAACCATAATGAGCAGGCTCAATTACAGTCGTAAGTCAAGGACTACCTGTACACTGATCACCTTGCTAGTCTCACTGTCATGACAGATGCTGGAAGTTGTATTCAGCTACATCCAGATTTCTGACGCTTCCCATCCCTGTGTTATAGAGCCGAGGTGGCGCAGTGGTTAGAGTGCAGTACTGCAGGCTACTTCAGCTGACTGCTAGCTGTAGTTCAGCGGTTCAAATCTCACCGGCTCAAGGTTGACTCAGCCTTCCATCCTTCCGAGGTGGGTAAAATAGAGGACCCAGATTGTTGGGGGCAATATGCTGACTCTGTGAACCGCTTAGAGAGGGCTGTAAAGCACTGTAAAGCGGTATATAAGTCTAAGTGCTATTAAGAGTGGTCAGTATAAGTGTGTGTGATGTACAGACCAGGATTAACTGGGCAGGTCATCTGTTTGGAGCCCCAAGTATCTGATGGAACATCATCACCCAGAAGTTCAGGCCATAAGAGTAAAATTGATTTGCAAGTGGTTTACCCAGATCCATTGATGCAGTTTTCTCGCCATGATATGAATGTAATGTACCACTGCTTTCTTCCAGGACCTCTTTCTCAGCATCCCACCTAGCCCTTCTCTGCATCTGACCTCCTCCTCAAAAAAAAAAAAGGGGGGGGTGAAGATTCTGGTATTGTGTCCAAGCTATGCAATGCTTTTGTGAAGGAGGTATGCCTGGTGCTAATTTTTCACAAAACAATTCACTGGGGTGTTTGAAAATAATCTTTGCATCTTTACAGCTCTTGTGGTTTTTAATTACATTTCTCCCCGCTATTAGATTTGTTTGCATTTACTGTTGTTTTTCTTGTTTGCGAAATATTTGCATCTCGCCTTGGAACCATTGGTGAAAGGTGACATATAAACTGCTTAAATGAATAAAATGCTGCCGTACCGTTGCTGACTTCTCTGATTCCATGTTAAAGGGGAGCTCAGGTGTGGTACTAATCAAAAATAGGAATCAATAAGGATAGCAAAGGAAGTCCGAGACCGAGGGAAGGACACAGTGCAATTCGACCTGGGATAACTGCAAATAAGTTAGCAACAAATGGCAAAAACCATATTCTGCCAATGCTTCTGCGCAAAATCATTAATCTGAATCAGGAATCAGGAGAATCTATTATCCTAAATTAATTCTGTGTAATACAGTAGCTAGACTCTTGAGAGTCCCCTAGACTGCAAGGAGATCAAATCAGTCGATCCTAAAGGAAATCAACCCTGATTGTTCTTTGAAAGGACAGATAAAGAATAGCATAGCAATAGCATTTAGACTTATATACTGCTTCACAGTGCTTTACAGCCCTTTCCAAACGGTTTAGAGTCAGCCTATTGCCCCCAACAATCTGGGTCCTCAGTTTACCGACCTCGGAAGGATGGAAGGATGAGTCAACCTTGAGCAGGTGAGAATCGAACTGCCAAATAGCAGTCAGCCAGCAGTCAACAGAAGTAAGTTTAAGTTTACTTTATTGTCATTGCACCTCGTACAACGAAATTAATGCCCGCAGTACTGCATTTTAACCACTGCGCCACCACGGCTGAAGCTCAAATACTTTGGCCAACAAATGAGAAGACTCATTGGAAAAGGCCCTGATGTTGGGAAAGATTGAAGACAAAAGGAGAAAGGGACGACAGAGGACGAGATGGTTAGATAGTGTCATCGATGCAACAAACATGGGTTTGAGCAAACTCCGGGAGACAGTGGAGGGCAGGAGGGCCTCTGGTGCTGTGGTCCATGGAGTTGCAAAGAGTCGGACATGACTTAGCAACTAAACAACAACAAAAATACAATAGCTAGTATTTGGGAGTCCTTTGGGAGTTGGGCGGCATACAAATATAATAAATAAATAAATAAATAAATAAATAAATAAATAAATAAATAAATAAATAAATAAATAAATAAATAAATATTTTAGCCTTTTATTTAACTGGTATAATATAAGAGCTGCAGTGGCGCAGTGGTTAGAGTGCAGTACTGCAAGCTACTTCTGCTGACTGCCGGCTGCCCGCAATTTGGCAGATCGAATCTCACCAGGCTCAAGATTGACAAAGCTTTCCATCCTTCCGAGGTGGGTAAAATGAGGACCCAGATTGTTGGGGGCAATATGCTGACTCTGTAAACCGCTTAGAGAGGGCTGTAAAGCACTGTGAAGCGGTATATAAGTCTAAGTGCTATTGCTAAGTGCTATAATGCCCTGGGTTTACATATATGATTTGTGAACCATAACAACTAGGTTAAAATGTAATGCTAGGTGAAAGTTCAGTAAACCACATTATGGCACAATCTGATTAAGAACTTGATTATCGAATTAAAAGGCCAGTGTATTTGCTTTTTAGCTACAGAAGAAACAATGGCCTGTTCAAAAGGAGGATTGCTCTCTAGATCCAGACATTCTGGTTATTTTCCTTATAGTGGCTTTTGGGCTGTTCTGCCATTGTGATGTTTGCGAGTTCCATATTTCAAAAGAGTGGACTAAGGAAATGAAAATATTTTTTTTTTTAAAGCTGTATTTCTTGCCAGTTTCCCAAGGCCAATCTCAGCCCATGGCAGTGCTTGATTTAAAATTCCAGCTCGGTCTGTTATCAAAGCATGGCGGGCTGAAAGCCAGATTTGGATCCCGATAGAGAAACACTCCTGACATGACATACAAGGCAGCTGGAGCAGCACTGAGAAACCCAGATCCATTTGGCAGTAAGCCCATTCATACAACTGCTTTGCCCCGACACAACTCCATAGCTGCAGGGAGGGAATTGAAAAGTGTGATTGCCATAGACCAGTGGTTCTCAACCTTCCTAATGCCGCGACCCCCACCCCGCTGCCGTGACCCCTGCCCTGCCCCCTCCCCACACGCGATGAGGTGACAAAGGGGGCGTGGCACCAGGGGTGAAATGCTCCCAGTTCGGGCGTGCCTGCGGGTCGCCGGACAGCTGGTAGCGACAGAAGTGGGAGACTTTGCCCACCCGCCCGGACGCCGCCATTTGGGTTCTTTTACGTTCTGCGTATGCGCAAAGCGTTCTGCGCATGCGCAGAGGGTAAAAGAACCCAAATGGCGGTGTCCGGGCGGGTGGGCGAAGTCTCTCGCTACCGGCTGTCCGGCGACCCGCAGGCACGGCCGAACCGGGAGCATTTCACCCCTGCTGACGGTGGCACCAAGATGGCGGGCTAGCGCACGCAGCGACCCCTGTGAAAAGGTTGTTCGACCCCCAAAGGGGTCGCAACCCACAGGTAGAGAACCGCTGCCATAGACGGAGTCCAGTGATCAAGGAAACTGGGCCTCGGTGTTGAGGGAGTGAGGAAGGAGAATTGAGCTACAGAATTAAGCTTGATTTAGAGTTGCTTGCAACTATGCACAGGCATTACCGCATAGTTAACACTGCAAAGGGGTTGATGGGTAAGTTTAGGTTGCAAATGGCTGGAGGTGGGCCAATGCACACACTTCCCAAATCCCTGCTGCGCATTGGGCAGTGCTTGCATCCTGCATCCTGATTGGTTGATTGGACTTCCTAAAACACTGGGAGCGTTTGAGCGCCCCCTAGCCAGAACGTTAACATTTGCAGATATATAAACGCAACAGCTATGCAACCGTTTCCCAAATGACAGACGGATACGTTCCCTGATGTGCAGCGATCGAGAAGTCTAATCCTGGCTTTAGGTCTCTCGTCCAGCACTAATTTTGCTAAATTCTTCAATTCCATCCACAACTGTGTGAGCATTTGAACCAGGAAGACTTTGGGGATAAGAGAATACGACAAAAAGGGCAGTCAAAGTGCTAATTTCTACTGCTAGCAAGAAAGAACCTCCTTCAGCTCTGTGCCTTGGTTTGATTTGAAATGGACTTCTGAGCAGGCCTTCTCCCAAGAATGCAAAGAGATTAATTAGCAATCTCCAGATACCTCCTCCTCAGCAAGTGGCGAAGGATGTGACCGATATGACTGAGATCCACTGCTTTGCTGCTGCCAGGAACCGATCCCTTCGTCCTAATAGGAATTTCTGCTTTGGTTCTAGTTCAGGGGTATCCTCGATTTCATTGAGGGCCGCATCAAGGTTGTGTTTGACCTCGGGGGGCCAGGGTGGGCTCAATGTCTCTCATCGAAGCTCCTGGAAACAGCGAAGGACTAGCCCACAGTGCCTCTGCCAGCGAAAATGGATCTCGGGAGGGCTGCACTCGGCCTCCCCGGGCTCCGTTTTCGTTGGCAGAGAGCTGCAGGAGGCTGTCGCGGCCGAAAACAGAGCTCAGGAGGGCCACGCGCGGCCCTCCCGAGCTCTGTTTTTGATGGCAGAGGCACTGTGGGCCGGTCCTTCACTGTTTCCAGGGCAAGCCCGCGGGCCAGATCTAAGCACCCCGCAGACCAGATGCGGCCCGTGGGCCTTGAGTTTGACACCCCTGTTCTAGTTCCATTTTTTCCTCCAGTGGGAAGGACCACGTATGGCCATTTTACCTACTGGAGCATTCACGAGTTGGCTTCGTGCAGGATTCTTCCAGAGCCTGGGCTCCAGAGAGCTCTAGCAATCTGGGGCCTTGCAGCTTCACACCTGCCTTGTGCCTCAGCCTCCCCACACATACACACTTCTCCAATTCTCTACATGTGATGTCTCCCAAGAAAGCTTTTTGTCACACAGACGCTGCGTGCACTCAAGAAGACTGGGAGTTTTGTGGCTCAAGACACGACAGCCTTGGTAGAATAACACAATTAAAGGCTTTCGTGGCCTTCTCCTCAAGGCAATGCAGACTGCCCCCCCACTGCCTTTTAATGGGCTTCTGTGCTCCCCTGAGCAGGTGTTAACACATTGCTCAGTGTCTTTTTTGCACTGACTGCCATGCGGTAAATCCTGCACTTGGGCTTCCTTGGAGTGGAGCTGAAATAAAGCCGCTCTCCCCACATCTCTTTTCAGTGTCTCAGAATACCATCAAGAGACCTTTTAGCATAATATCCAGACTCCCTATCAGTAAAGAGGAAATTTGTTTCACCAATCCTGAAATTAGAAAGCCGAGTGCTTGTGGTAACTTCTCCTTTTTGGAGCTCAAGCTCAACATAAGCATAAATATACATTGGAAAGGAGCAGAATACAGGTAGTCCTCGACTTACGACCACAATTGAGCCCAAAATTTCCATTGCTATGTGAGACATTTGCTAAATGAATTTTGCCCCGTTTTATGACCTTTTGTGTCACCATTTTTAAGTGAATCACTGAAATGGTTAAGTTAGTAACCCGGTTGTTAAGTGAATCTGGCTTCCCCATTGAGTTTGCTTGTCAGAAGGTCACAAAAAATAGCCCTGGGACACTGCAACTGTCATAAATATGAGTCAGTTGCCAAGAGTTTGAATTTTGATCACATGTCCATTGGGGATGTCACAATGGTTGTAAGTGTGAAAAACGGTCATAAGTCACTTTTTTCAGTGTCGTTGCAACTTTGAACGGTCATTAAATGAACTGTTGTAAGTCAAGGACTACTTGTAGTGCTTGCAAGTACCTTTCTTCTCCAGCATTGATACATTGGGAACAACCATAGTTTTCTTTGGATTTAAACACTAGGGAAGCCTATAAAATAAAAGAACACTCCAGAGAGAAACCGGAAGCGTCGCCGCGAGACCAGCTGGAAAAATAGCGGGCTCCGACGAGCCCTGTGAAAATCCAGCTGGACAAACCGCTGTCGGGGGGAGGAGGGTCTTCAGACTGGAACCATCCTGCAGGGACGGTGAAGAAGGAGAGGCATCTCAAATGACCAAGAGGAACAGGCAAGTTCCTCGATAGGTCAGAGACAGTTCTTCGGACCGGTGGCGAGGGCAGCGGCCATTTCAAAATGACCGCTCTGAAGCTGGGGCAACCGGACAAAGTTTTTGTGCAGGAGCGGTGTTTGAATGGTATGTTGGAATCTGGTGAGTGATTGGCCAACTCACAGGTAAAAGAAAATTTCGAATTTGGATATTAAAAGGTGTCCCGGAGCTGAAATTAGCGGCTAACTGGCAATTGGGAAATTTCATGGAGGGAGAAGGACAAAACGGAAGCTAAAACACCAAAGCCCAAGAAGATTCTTGTTTTTATAATTGAATTTGGAGAAATTTAAAAATAAAGTAAAAGAAATAAAAGAAAAGAACTTGGGGAAAAACATTTTTTATGTGGATTTAAAGTATTTTAAACAGTTTTGACAAGCAGCTGATTTGAGAATATTGTGGATTTGAGAGAGCCATCTGCTGGTGGAAAGAGAGTATTGCAATACTTGGTGGAAGACAGAAGAGAAAGTGCAGCTGTGTAATTTGACTACCGAAAGATAATCTGGGAACTGTGAGAGCTTTTAAGGAGTGTGTTTTTCTACATTGCTTGGCTTCTATTGTTTATGATTGTGGAAGACAATAAACCTTTGACCTGGAGTGGATTGGACTAATATTTCAATTGGACATTAGAATTTGAAAATTAATAGAGATTATATGGACTTTAAATTTTAATTAAAGGTGATATAATATAAAAATTTTAAAAAATTTGTTAAATTGGTAACATGGAGTTGTGGATGTATGAGGAATTATTTGGGATGTTAAAAATATGCGTGAAACTGTAAAAGGTAATAGTCAGAAATTTTGCTAGAATACACAGAGCAGGAAATAGGAGAGAAGATAAAAGAGAATATTAAGGAGGAACAAGAAAACAACATTGAAGAAAAAGGGACTGAAAGTAAAAAACAGTGTGATGATTTCACTGGGCTTTACAGTGGCACAAAAAGAGTTGACAGAGGGAAATGTCCCTGAAAAAAGAATCAACCAAAGGGTAAAGAGAGAAATAGTGGGAAGAGATCAGGAAAAAATTGGGGGAGAACCACTCAAATAATATACTCAAAAGAGAGAAAAAGGACTCAGGAGAAAAGATATAACACATAGAAAAAGAAAAAGAAGAAGTTAAGGGAATGGGACAAAAGGAGAAAATTATCAAGAAGTGGAATCTTTGAGAGACCAAAAGAAAATGGTTAAAAAGGGGAAGGTTAGTGGAAAGGAGGAAGGAAAATAGGGTTCATATTAGTAGATTTAAGAAAATTGTATTAATAACATTAAGTGTGAATAGTTAATCAAGTTAAAGGGTTTTTATGTTAGATTTGAATATGATGATTTATATTGTTTATAGCAAAACAGCAGAAAAAGTGGGATGGGAAATTTGAAATATTATTAATTGTGGATAGTCAATCAAGTTAAAGGGTTTTTATGCAAGATTTGAATATGATGATGTATATTGTTTATAGTAAAATAGAACAGCAAATGGAATGTGAAAGGGTAATTTGGTTTAATTTTAAAGACAATTTAAATTAAGAGATGAAGTTGAAATGTAGTGGGATAGGAAATGGGAGAAATATATTTAGTAATGGAGAAATAAGATAACTAATTGATGTTATTGTAAGAGATGAGGAATTTAGGGCAATCAGTAATATTGCTTATGTATTAAGAAGAAAATAAGTTAAGATACAGAAATACGTGAAGAGAATATTATGGCCGAAATTGTATAGTATATATTGTTGTAGCAAAATTCTTTTTCACAGGGCAGTTCCTGCTTCAATGTACCACTGCCTTGGGCTCCAGAGAGAAGTTCTCCCTGGAAGGGATTCTTTCCTCACCCAGTCCCCCAGGTCCTCAGTTCTCCTAGCAATGTTGGCTTGGCCAGAGAAATGTGCTTGAATGAATTATGTCATCAGAGGTCACAATTGTTGTTGTGGCTGTGGGTAATTGGAAACTTCTCCCAGTTTTCGATCTGTATATAGCCCTTAGCACCGTGATGGCGAACCTATGGCACGCGTGCCAGAGGTGGCACGCAGAGCCCTCTCTGTGGGCATGCGCGCTGTCTCCAGCTGCTCATTTGGTTTCCAGCGCGCACATGCCAGCTGTCTTTGCGGGTGCCAGAGAGTCGGGAAACGGCCTGAAAACGGCCAAAAAATGGCCAAAAACCAGGCATGTATGCGCCGGCCAGCTGGTCTTCAGGTTTCCGGTGCTCCAGCGCGCGCGAAGACCAGCTGGCCGGCACGCATGTGCATGCCGGAAACCCGAAGACCAGCTGGCCGGCGCGTGCATGCGCACCAGCCAGCTGGTCTTTGTGTTTCCGGCGCTCTGGCACGCGCACGTGCATGCACACACATTCCGGTTTGGGCACTCGGTGCCGAAAAGGTTCGCCATCACTGCCTTAGCAACAGCACTTTGACTTATGCACCGCTTATACATCTTTTAACATTGCCATTTCCCTTCTACAGTTTTTACTCAAATGGCCTCTGGGTTTTCTTTTCTTATAAAATGTGAAATATGAGAGAGGGGCAAATATTTGCAATTTATTTTCCCTTCTTTTTTTTTTTATTGGGAAGAAAAGGCTGGGTTTCCACATGGACATGGTGAACCCGAGATGGCAAGAAAAGGTGCTGAGTTGTTGGCCAGTTTGAAAGGATAGCAAGCAAATGAGCAGAGTTGAGCTGGCTATTATCTTGAGTTCAGCAATTCACCAACAAGGGCAAGCAGAAATTGGCTGGTGGTTCTGTGCAAACTCTAGAGCAGCGTTTCTCAAGCTTGATAACTTTTAAGCTGTGGGGACTTTAAGAAGTGTGGATGGCTGGCTGGGGAATTCTGGAAGTTGAGGTCCACATGTCTTAACATTGCCAAGGTTGAGAAATACTGCTCTTGAGTCACAGATTATCAGAATGGCCATGCTCAGTCTGAATAGGTCTGCAAATAGTTAAAAACAATTCAATTTTGGAGGCATTTTAAGGTTGCCCGAAAAGGACTGCTAAATATTGTAGAATCTGGAAGACCTCTAAAAAATTAGAGGATGGAACAAACATAATCACTTGCTATCATTTCACTAATAAAAAATTGAGTGTACTTGCATCACTGCTGTTTTATAATAGGATTACGGTTCAAAGTCCTACTACTTCTGTTATATTGCATATTAGTGAAATCTTTGATACTCAAATATTCAGTACTCTTTGTTCTTGTAAAAGAGACAGGGCTAACCTTCCAGATATGATGGGTAACAATTCCCATCATAGAATTGTGGTCCAATTCTTCTGGAAAGCATTAAATTGAGAAAGGCTGGGAAAGCATTACTATTATACAATGAGATGGGGGAGCCCAACCCCATATTATCAGAGTAAAAATTCTATCTACTGCATGGTAAGGTATTTGTCTATATGTACTCTAAAAAACATTAGGATTAAATTAGTTGCAATTAGATACCACTGAAGTAACTCCCCCCCACACACCACACACACACCCAAAATATTATCAGAGTAAAATTATATCTACTGCATGGTAAGGTATTTGTCTATATGTACTCTAATAAACATTAGGATTAAATTAGTTGCAATTAGATACCACTGAAGTAACTCCCACACACACACACACCCAAAATGTATTATCTCTTGTTGATGTTGGTGAGAACATCTTGTTGATGTTGGTGAGAATTAACTGCAGCTGACTTACCCAGCAAAAACCCAATCAAAGATTTTGCTTGTCATCAAGTGATCCTTAAATACTACTTCCCCTCCAGGTCTTGGGTTAGAATGGGTCCTTTAAATTGTGTGTGTGTGTGAGAGAGAGAGACACGTGTTTAGTTGCTCCCTCCTACAAATGTCTTCTGAAAAGATTTTTTTTTTTTGCAAAACCACAGAGTCTAGAATTGTAGTGAGCAAATATATATGATAGACTGAAGAGTTTTCTAGATTTGTCATGTCTGTGGAGATTCTCAGTCCTCCAGGTCATGGTTATCCCAAAGGTGCTTTTTCCAAGAGGCAACTGGACTTTCTTGTTTTTCTTTGAAGACGTTTCGCTTCTCATCCAAGAAGCTTCTTCAGCTCTGACTGAATGGTGGGGAATGGAAGGATTTATACTCCTTGCAGGTCATTTGCATTCTTTTAGAGAGTAGTTGAGGCCACTTGGAAGTTTATCTGTGTCCTCAGGGTCACCTTAGTAGTGCAAATAGGTGTGGAGCCTTCTTGGAACTGTTGAAAGGACTGTGTTGTAGACTGGAAATAAATGACCTCATATTCCACCTCTTCTATTGAGAGAGGGCTGTTCAATTTTGACATAGATGGCCTCTTTGATCCCTCTTTCAAAGATTTGTCATGTTTTTAACGGAAAGGGATTGGTCTGCCTCCATAGCCTGCAAAAACTTTTAGAAGTGATAGGATTGCCAGCTAATTATAGCTGCTGCTTTTCTTCCCACAAATGAAATTAGACTGAAAATAGATATTATAGCATTTCAATACATCACACTATTACATCACCATGAGATAAGCAGCGTTGACAGTTACTGGTTTGCCTGAATTGTAATTGATTTTGGGACCAAGTGAGCATCTGAATCCAGGTTTGCCCCATTCCGGTCCTAACAACAAATTCATGATAACATCTTTCTCAGGTCTGGAGCTCTTCATATACATTGGGATCTAGAATCCCAAGCTAGCATGAATTCTTAGCACATCTGAAAGATGTGAGGTTGAAGAGAATGAAATTACAACCATGTCAACTATCAGATCCCAATTTTAGTGGGCATGAGTGGATGATGAAGGATGGGAAATAGCAGGATGTTGAGGACAATAAGAATGCTCTTCCAATTAGACCATTGGTATCAAACTCAAGGCCCACGGGCTGGATACAGCCTGTGGGGTGCTTACATCTGGCCCACGGGGCCGCCCTGGAAACAGTGAAGTTCCGGCCCGCGGTGCCTCTACCAGCGAAAACGGAGCTCGGAAGGGTGGCGTGCAGCCCTCCCAGGCCCCGTTTTCGGCTGCGCCGGCCTCTTGCAAATATCTGCCAGCGAGAATGGAGCTTCGGGGGGCACACACGACCCCCAGGGCCCCATTTTTGGCCACGCCAGCCTCCTGCAGCCCTCTGTCAGCAAAAATGGAGCTCCGTTTCCACTGGCAGAGGGCTGCAGGAGGCCAGCGCAGCCGGAAATGGGGCCTGGGAGGGCGCGTGCACCCCCCGAGCTCCGTTCTCGCTGGCAGAGGTTTGTAGGAAGCCGGCGCAGCCAAAAACGGGGCCCGGGAGGGCTGCGCGTGGCCCTTCCGAGCTCCGTTTTTGCTGGCAGAGGACTGGCAAAATAAAGTAAAAACAAAACAAAAGGAGAAATGTTTCCCCCTTTTCATTTGAGCACGAAAGAAGGGACAGGAAAGGAGAAGAGGAAAGACAAGGAAAGAAAGATGAAGAAGGGAAGATGGGAAGAGAGCAAGGAAGGAAAGAGGGAAAGGAAGAAGAAGAAAGAATGAAGAGGGAAGGAAAAAGAGGAAGGAAGGAAGGAAGGAAGGAAGAAGGAAGGTTATAATGAGAGGGAGGGAGGGTCTGAGGGAAGTCCTGCCTTAGCACTTGGCCACCACAGGTGCCCCCGACAAGAGTGACGTTGAGCTGGCCATGCCCCTCCTCCTCCCCTCAAACACAACCCTGATGCGGCCCTTAATGAAATCGAATTTGACACCCCTGAATTAGACTCTCTATCTTACTGCCTATAATGCTTATAAGTCATTTCATTTATAGAGATAAGGGAGGAGGGGAAGGAATAAGATAGAGTTATGTAATGGTATATGAGAAAGACCTTGAGAGATGGGGCAAATAAATACTGCCAATGGAATGGTCAGATAAGAGAGGACATAGCCTGCAGCTGCATATTGGGTGGAGAAAGAGGGACTTCCCTAGCTTCTTAAACTGTAAAGGAGACAGCAGGAGATTTGCCCTTCCAGACCTGCAAGATTCTGTTCATGTTGCCTTACAGTAAAGTGGAATTAGCTCATCTGGTTGCGTTGCCTGTCTGATCTACCAGGGAAGGCAGACAGGTTAGGGCAGCGGTTCTCAACCTGTGGGTCGCGACCCCTTTGGGGGCCGAACGCCCTTTTCACAGGGTTCGCCCCGCGCGTTAGCCCGCCACCTGGGTGCATGTTGGGTTCTTCTACCATTTTGCGCATGCGCAGAGGGTAAAAGAACCCAAATGGCGGCGTCCGGGCTACCAGCTGTCCGGCGACCTGCAGGCAAGCCCGAACCCGGAGCATTTCGCCCCTGGTGCCACGCCCCCTTTGTCACCTCATCCCGCGCGGGAAGGGGGCGGGGTCGCGGCGGCGGCGGGGGGGTCGCAGGGGGGTCGCGGCATTACAAAGGTTGAGAACCACTGGGTTAGGGGCTAAAATCAGAAATGTACTACTGATGTCAAGAACTAGTTTTAAATACCCTTTTTTTTGTTAGCAGCAAAGAAAGGCCATGGTGGATGCTGGCCTGGCCAGTGATAGCTTAGGAAGTCTCTTGAGTTTTTGACCAGAGTTAAGTTAGTGTTCTCCACCTACCAGGGGTGGGTTCCAACTTACCTTGCTGCCGGTTCGCTCCCTCCCGCGCCGCGTGGGCACGCCACATGGGCGCACGTGCGTTTTGTGCGCATGTGCATGCGCAGTAACAAAAAATCCGGGGGGAGAAAAACCAAAGCCAAAAAAAAGATGGCGACCGCATGCACAGTGCCGGAAGTCGGCTTCTGCACATGCTCAGAAGGAAAAAATTTTTTTTAAAAAAATCGAAAAAAAATTCAAAAACAAGATGGCGGCCTCCACGGACCGGCATCGACCGATCCGGTTTGGTGACGTCATCGTGACATCACCAGCGGGCCGCTACCGGTTCGGGAGAACCGGTCTGAACCGGGAGGAACCCACCCCTGCCACCTACCCTTGAGAGAGCAGAAAACTGTGCTGGCATGAAATAAGCTGCCCTTGTTCTGCCTCTCTTGCCTCTGTTCAAAATCCCCAGCAAATGATGCTGTGGTGATTACGTGTGTGCAGTGTGTGATAGCTAAAGATGTTGGTTGATTCCTTTCTCTTTTCGGCACATTATCAGCCAGAGGGCAAAGTACCAGCAATTAAGTCACAGCATTGCAGCAGGAAAGGGATGAGTCTGGCTGCAAGATACCGTCTGTCACCTCTAGGTTCTTTCCTGTAGCCCTCCTACTAAACGTATCCTCATGTAACCTGAACCAAGTAAAATAAGGTTACAAGTCATGAAAGGAGCTGAATCACAAGCAGCACTTTTATTTAAAGTTCCCCTTTCTTTCATTTCTTTATATAGGCAACAAATGATAACTTCCATACTCTTCCACGTTCATTCCACAATTATGAGCCATGGTCACGTAGTGGTTAGAATGCAGTATTGCAGGCTAACTGCCGACTGCCAGCAGTTTGATTCTGACCGGCTGAAGGTTGACTCAGCCTCCTTAGCTTATCCATCAGTAAAATAAGGACCCAGATTGTTGGGGGTCAATATGCTGACTCTGTAAATCGCTTAGAGAGGGTTGTAAAGCACTGTGAAGCAGTATATAAGTCTTAAGTGCTATTGCTATTATGCCATTTCAGCCTGATGCTAAACTGGTAAGGACCATAGAGTTCAACAATGTACAGTTGTCCTGGCTAAGCAACCTAGGGTGATTACACAATTCTAATAGACTAAATTTATCAGTTGCCAGTTGCTTCTACTTTACCATGGAAGATTTAAAATAATGACCTTAATGTGTTGTGCTATAACACGGGTGTCAGACTCGATTGTGTCACGTGATGTCATGTGATGACTTTTTTGCCTTTGTGGAGTTGGGATGGGCGTGGCCTGTGCGTGATGCATCTGGCCCGCGGGCTGCCAGTTTGACACCCCTGTGCTATAAGGGTAGACGTGCTTGCAGTGTGTGTAGGAATTGAATTACACAGTGAGAGGGAAATTCCCACTTTCTGGTACAACACAACCAGTTTTTAAGTGGGCTATTTTAAAACTCAGATGTAATGCTAAACCTGTGCTTATAAATCGCCTGATAGCCTGAGAGGTGAGTTTTGTGGTGCAATAGTAGCGTTCCTCTTTCTGCAAGGTATCACCTTCTTTCCCAGACCTGTCACCTGTTTAGACTGATTATAACTGGCTAAACTGCAAAGGCCAGGTATAAGTTGCCAAACAACTGCTATTGGCATGGTGGTTTCCTTATTTATAGCCTGTTGTTCCCCTAAAAGTTGAAAATTAACCCTATATCAATCTGTAAGAGGGTTGAATGCGGATTTGAACATTCATCTCCCTAATCACTATGAAAATTATGGTGCTAAAATGACCAACTTCTTAACCTGCAACTTCCATGCTGAATGAATGTGATGGGAACGGTAGTCCACATGGAGGGCATTGGACTGAAGAATGTTACTATAGGCCAGGGGTCGGCAACCTTAAACACTGAAAGAGCCACTTGGACCCGTTTCCCACAGAAAAAAAAACACACCGGGAGCCACAAAACCTGGGTGGGCGTGGTCAACTCGATGTCACTCACTCCCACCCAGTCACACGACCCCCCTAGCCACGCCTATCCAGCCACAAAACCATTCTCTATGTCTCTCCCCCCTCTTTCTGTATCTGTGTCTCTGTCCCTCTCCCTATCTTCCCCTCTCCCCCCCCCCGGTCTCTCTCCCTCTGTATCTCTCTTCCCCTCTATGTATCACTCTGTGTGTGTGTGTCTATGTCTCTCTCTCTCCCCCCTCTCTTTGTGTGTGTGTGTGTGTGTGTCTCTACCCCCTCCCTTCGGGCAACCGTCCTCCCCCCTCCTCTTGTGATCTCCTGGTCGGCTGTGGCTGAGCCGGGAGCATGGGTACGCACAGGGAGACCCTCCTCAAATGAGCGCCAAAGCGCAGCAAAGTGCAGTGCTTTAGTGAAGGGGTTAAACGCAGAGAACTTTTGTGCCTAGAGAGGAGGCAGGAAAGGGGACTGGGAATCCAGCTTCTCTCCCGCTCCTCTTCCTGCTCTCCCGATGTCTGTTAAGCCAGGGCTGAGGAGATCCCCTTGCGGGGAAAGGCGCTCAAGGTGCTGCACTTAACAGGACGCAGCTTCTCACCTGCACTAATGCTCCGGCCATCGCCTTGCTGTGTCATCCCCCACCCCCAGCAGCTCTTCGGCCGAGCGTGGAGGGCGCGAACTCCAGCCCGAAGCGGCGTGCAGCGAAGGCAGGTACAGGGGCACTTCGCTCCTGCACTCTCCGGTGACCCTCCTCCTCCCCCTGTCTTGATGCCCTGGCCGGCTGTGGCTGAGCCGGGAGGGTGCGCACACACGGGGAGACCCTCCTTAAGCGAGCCGCTGCCCCCCTGCGCGCCTTTCCTGAGCTTTGGCGCTTACTTGAGGAGGGTCTCCGCACACGTGCGCACGCTCCCGGCTCAGCCACAGCTGGCCAGGGTGTCAAGAGAGGAGGAGGAGGGTCGCCGGAGAGTGCAGGAGTGAAGCGCCCCTGTACCTGCCTTCGCTGCATGTATGGCAGCCTTCGCTTCCTGCCACTTCAGGCTGGAGTTCACGCCCTCCGTGCTTGGCCGAAGAGCTGCTGGGGGTGGGGGATGACACGGCAAGGCGATGGCCGGAGCATTAGTGCGGGAGAGAAGCTGCGTCATGTTAAGACCCTCCTTAAGCGAACGGCCGCCCACCCCGCGTGCACCTTTCCTGAGCTTTGGTGCTCATTTGAGGAGGTCTCCCCGTATGTGCGCATGCTCCCGGCTCAGCCACAGCCGGCCAGAGGATCACGAGAGGAGGGGGGAGGAGAGTGCAGGAGCGAAGCAGCCCTGTACCTGCCTTCGTGCCACATTTGCACATAAGGCAGCCTTCGCTTCCTGCCGCTTCGGGCTGGAGTCCAAAAAAGAAATAAGAGGGGCGAGGGGCGGGGCCAACCCGTTAAGGGGCAGGGAGCCGCAGCAGAGGGCCTAAAGAGCCGCATGCGGCTCCAGAGCCGCAGGTTGCCGACCCCTGCTATAGGCTGTTAGCTTTATTCTGAATGCAACTACTGGGAACACATTCTTTTTACTTTACACACATAATCATACTAGCTGCAATTCAAAGTAACCTATTTGGGTGTTACTTGAATCCTACCCTTTTCTCCAGAAATGGCTGGCATCCCATAAGCTCTTGTGCATGAGAGTGCTGACAAACTCTTTTCCCTCTTTGCTGGGTAGGTGAAACCATGGCTAGATCGTTGAAGTCAATCCCTGTCTGTGAAGAGAGTTCTGTGCTGCCACCCACAATTCTGCAAAGAAGATTTCCCTTTCCAACCCACACTTTTCTCTCTGTCTCTTTTTCTTGGAAAACTCTATAGACAAGATGGGGCCAGGATCAGCGGTGAAATCTACTTACCTTCCCTACCGGTTTGGAAGGGCGCGCGCGCTACCGTTGCATGCACTTTTTCACCCTCTGCGCATGCGCAGAACGCTTTGTGCATGCGCAGAGGGTTAAAAACAAGAAAATGGCAATGTCTGGGCGGGTGGGCGGAACCTCGCGCTGCCGCTGCTACCGGTTCTCCGGACCACCGGCGGCCGCCGCTATCGGTACGCCTGGACTGGGCCGAACCGGTAGCATTTCACCCCTGGCCAGGATCCAACCTGAGTCGATCACAAGTCATTCCCTGAGGATGGGCTCCAGCCCGAGTTCGAAAGCTTGGAAGACTAAACCTCTGGTTTATCCTGGGACACGTACATTTGCCTTCATGCGTACGACATGCCAGTTGATTGGAGTTAGATGTTCCAGAAGCTTAACTGGCTAGGTGGCGATAGCTTAACATTATGAATCAATAGATCTATTTGGAATTAATTTTAATCTTTAGAGATAATAGACTAGGGATAATTTCAACAGTGCCACCCCTCCCATCCTCCCAGTTAAATGTGTTGTTGTAAGAACACGATTTTACTGTAGTGTGTTGGAGCAAGACTTTCGTTCACGGATAAATTCCTACAGAACAATTGCTCTTCAGAGCTTTCTTTCCCTTCATTTCACTGAAACAAAGCAGTGAATTTCTTCCTTCACTGGCTCAGCTCATCTGTTACTGCAAAATCTTCTGCATTTGCTTTCCTTTCCTTCCCCGGCGATGATGAAGAAGAGATTGAAAACCCTTAACCACAACGATATTTGCTAAGGGTGCTCAGAATGTTGGCTGCTCTCATTGAGAGAATTTGATACAGGTGGTCCTCGACTTATGGCCACAATTGAGCCCAAAGGTTCCGGTGCTAAGCGAGACATTTCTTAAGTGAGTTTTGCCCCATTTAACAACCTTTCTTGCCACCGTTGTTAAGTGAATCGCTGCAGTTGTTAAGCTAGTAACACGGTTGTTAAGTGATCTGGCTTCCCCATTGACTTTGCTTGCCAGAAGTTCGCAAAAGGGGGAATCACATGATCCCTGGACACTGCAACCGTCATAAATATGAACCAGTTGCCAAGCGTCCGAATTTTGATCATGTAACTAGGGGGGTGCTGCAGTGGTTGTAAATGTGAAAAATGGTCACAATTCATTTTTTTCACTGCCGTTGCAACTTCGATTGGTCACTAAACAAATTGTTGTAAGTCAAGGACTACCTGTAACACTACAGTGTTTTAGAATTAAAACAGGCTGAAAATTTACTGCTCATGGAACTTGTGCTGGCTTATCAAGGGTTTAGCCTAGAATTAAGAACTGTCTCTTTAAGACATAGCATTCTGGGGAATGTAGTCCATGCCATGTAGTCCATGGCATGTGATCATAACTGTGTACTCTTATTGGTCATTGAAGTATGCCTGGGGGGCGGGAGTAAAGGAAGTCACTTTCAAGCTCTCTACCGAGAAAGCATGCCTCAACAAGGAGATGGGGAAGCGTTAATCCTTTTTTACAATATTCGTGATGGTTCCAGATTATGACTGTAGATTCAGAAGAACTTCTACATAACCGTGAGTGATGTCAGAGGATGCATGAAGAATAAAATATAATCTGATTGAATGTACCATTGCGTTTTGTTAAGCTGCCTGATGATAGCACAACCAATCTACGCTTGATTCAGAACAGAACTTGAGAACTGAACATGGACTTGGGGGAGGAGGAAGTGACCACATATCTAACTCATCATACTTCAGATGTCAACACAAACTACATAGGCATTTCAATAGCAATAGCAATAGCACTTAGACTTATATACCGCGTCACAGTGCTTTCCAACCCTCTCTAAGCAGTTTACAGTGTCAGCATATTGCCCCCAACAATCTGGGACCTCATTTTACCCACCTCGGAAGGATGGAAAGCTGAGTCAATCTTGAGCCGGTCAGGATTGAACTCCTGGCAGTCGGCAGAATTAGTCTGCAATATTCCATTTTAACCATTGCGCCACCATGGAATAGTGACATCATTAACGTGTGTTGCCCTTTTGCTGTTATAAGAGTTTGCTGTGGGTGGAAAGGAGAGGAAACTCATGCTCGGAGGCGGGCAGGGGTGGGGAGAAGCAGGAAGTTTCTGCATTTCAAATAATGTGTGGTTTTTGTTTCTAGCCAAAGTGTGAAAGCAAGAAGGGCAAATTGAATACAAATTTGAAACTCCAGAGCGGTCCTGCTCTGTTTCTGGAAGAGGATTAAATGGTGAAAAAAGCAATGTTCAGAATGAGGATCTCTTCCTCTGTTGGCAGCTCCAGATATTTTAGCTTGGCATTTTAAGCGCATTAGGCTGCAATGTAAGTTAAAATAAAATCTCCCATGGGTCATGGGTTAATTCGGGGCCCTTTTACCCAAGGTTGGATTGCCCCAGTTAAAGTGGGAGCAACATCCACTGTATCTCTTCCAAACGGTTTGCTAATTACAAGGAGACAGTAGCAAATCATTATGGAATATTATGCCTTTTGTCCCATGCCTGAATGATTCATTCATTGCTTTTCTCTTCTGTCTGGCAGAGCAATGGGATTTTAATTTTATCTTGCATCAAGTAGGAGAAAATGTGGTGATGGTTGAATAAACTTACTTAGATGGAAGCAGCAGAAATAGTGTCCTATCCTTCTCCTTCAACTCCAGAGCTGGGAGTAACAATAAAATAGATACATGCACACCAGAGGTGGTATTCACTTACTTTCTCTACCGGTTCGCAAATGTGAGCGTGCGTGTGCGCGCGCTCTCACTTTGCTCACACGTGTTCCTTACGTGCATGAGCTTTGATCGTGCGCACAGCTTGCACGCATGCACACGGCTTCAAAACGTGCCTAAATAGGATGGCATAGTGCCGGGGCAAGTGGGCGGGCCCACCCCCACCCGCAGGTTGCCACTACCGGTTTGCCCAAACCAGTCCGAACCGGCTTAATACTACCTCTGATGTACACACATACACACAAGGGCAAGACTGGGCTTTTAACACAGCTGAATTCAGTTGCTTGATATGCAGAGAATATATGATGTGTTAGTTTTGTGCATCATTACAGTTAGTGTAGAAGTGGTGAGTAAGCAGTAGATCCAGGACTCAAGGCCCATAGATGTTTCTGTATTAAGAATATTGGATTCTTTTTCTAATTTCTGTCGGGGAAGAAAAGGAAAGGAAGACATTAAGTACTTTGTCAAGTTGTTTGGTGCACTCTGGAAGTGAACTCAAGCCTCATTAGTGTCCCCCTCATTAATACAGTATGTGCACTGGAATGCCTACAAATTTTGTGTGTCTCCAAATTTTTATGAGACTCTCCGATCAAGATGTTTGATGGCCAAGTAAGATCCAGGAGGAGATGCACACCATTTAAATGATAATTTTCACACAACTTATTTTTAAAAGTTCTAAAAGGACGTCAGGGAGTAGACTTCACGTTTGAATACTCAGAAAATTAATACTGACTAAAACTGACCGGATCTAGCTGTACCTAAATAAAACATACTGAGAATGCCTACTGTGAACACCTCCATCATTTGCTTTTAAGGAATCATTTTTAAAAGTAGTGGGGTGGATGGGGGAGGAAGTTACCCTTATAAAAACTTTATATGCCAAGCAGATATATAGAATTGGTGGCTAGGTATATTTGTAGTATGCGGATAGGCGAGTCGTTCTGATCTTTGGGATGAACCACACTTGATGGTAAACAAAATGGTGGGTTTAGATGTTCACTCGTTTTATCTCCTAGTTCAGAAGTGGCCAGTATTGCCATTATGGGCTGATTTAACCAGGTTTTGCACCAGAGCTGGCCTTGGCCCTTCCATTTTCCTCACTGCTTGGGCCTTAAGCCGGCAAACTTCCCTGCAGATTCAGTCATCACTTTTCACTGCTCTTGTCTCTCTTTTAATGAGTGTCCCAGCATGTGCTCCCTGTAGTTGCGAACAGCGCTGTCTCTTGTTACTCCTCTCCACCTGCTTAATCAGGACAGCTACACGGCCTTGTTCATACTGAGGGGTGTAGGACTTAGATGGCTCCTCCTTCAGGCGGGTGGACTTGGTGGCCCAGAAAACACGGACTGATTTGTTGTTCCATCACATCAAGGAAAGCAAGTGGGGAGGGCATTTGTCAAGGTTTTGCAGAACTTTTCTGGGGAGCTGCCCTTCACCATTCTGTCCTGTTGTCTCTATCCTCATCCTTATCAGGAAAAGACAGGAGACAGCATGCATGTTTTTCCTACCCTGGGTGAAGAACAGGTAGTCCTTGACTTACAGCAATTCATTTAGTGACCGTTCGAAGTTACAACGGCACTGAAAAAAGTGATATGACCATTTTTCTGTGGTGGCGCAGGGGTTAGAATGCAGTATTGCAGGCTACTTCTGCTGACTGCCAGCTGCCTGCAATTTGGCAGTTCAATTCTCACTGGCTCAGGGTTGACTCAGCCTTCCCCCCTGTTCTGACCCAGCTCCCCAAACATGACAAACCCTCTGAAGTTAACTCAAAGATTCCTTTATTAGGAGCATCGGCAGCCCCAGCAAAAAGTTTCTCTCTCACCGCAGACTAACAAGTCCATCTGGCCGGAAGATGAATAGTTGTCTGCCACATCTATTCATCTCTGCCCCCTGCTTTTTATCCCCAGAGCTAGGGTGGGGCTTTGCCAGCAGCGGTGGCTCTTCCTTCCCAAGGATCAGCCCACGGATTTCCACTGCTCTCCTCTCCTCTGCCTTCTGCGCATCCGCGCGTCAGGCACTGGACCCAGCTGTTCCTCTTCCTCATCAACCACCTGGGGGCTGTTGACTCTCCATCTGAGGGCTGACGGATGGCCCAGGCTCTGCCTCTGTCTCTCTCTGCCAGCTCAATTCCCTCTTCCCCCTCAGAGCTCTCAGGTTGCCTTGATGACTCCCATGCCTCCTCCTCCTCTGATTCGACTGCTGGAGGGGCTGGCGGCCAACAGGCCACAACACACCCTTCCGAGGTCGGAAAAAGGAGGACCCAGATTGTTGGGGGCAATATGTTGACTCTGTAAACCGCTTAGAGAGGGCTGTAAAGCACTGTGAAGCGGTATATAAGTCTAAGTGCTATTGCTGTTTTTCACACTCATGACCGTTGCACTATCCCCATGGTCATGTGATTTACATTCAGATGCTTGACAAGTGATTCACATTTATGACGGTTGCATTGTCTTCCGTGGTCATGTGATCAACTTTTGCAACCTTCTAACAATCAAAGTCAATGGGGAAACCAGATTCACTTAGCAACTGTGTTACTAGTTTTAACAACTGCGGTGATTCGCTTAACAAATGTGGCAAGTCGTAAAATGGGACAAACAATGAATGTTTCACTTAGCAACATAAATTTTGGGCTTAATTTTTGGTCGTAACTCGAGGACTACCTGTATTAGGCATTAAAGGTCTCCTTAATCTCCCAGAGGAGGCAGGGCAAGAACTGGTAGCAGGAAGGTACGTTCCAGTTGTACTCAGGTTATCATTTCGGGACAAGTAGTCCTCGACTTATAACAGTTCATTTAGTGACCGTTAAAAGTTACAACGGCACTGAAAAAAGTGACATGACCATTTTTCACAGTTACAACCTTTGTAACATCCCCATGATTGTGGGATCAAAATTCAGACGCTTGGCAACTGGTTCATACTTATGGCCGTTGCTGTGTCCCAAGGTCATGTGATCCCCTTTCGTGACCTTCCGACAAGCAAAGTCAATGGGGAAGCCAGATTCAATTAACAACTGGGTTACTAACTTATCAACCACAGCGGTTCACTTAACAACGGTGGCAGGAAAGGTCGTAAAATGGGGCCAAACTCACTTCACAAACGTCTCACCTAACAACAGAAATGTTGGGCTCAATTCTGGTCGTAAGTCGAGGACTACCTCTACTCCCTCCCAGCCATTAAGCATTGAGGACAATGACATAGAATGACAAGTGTTAGCTGTCCCACCCTCTATAACTTTGCCAGATCAAGAGTGGATTCTCTACCAAGGCTGGGCTGAACTGGGCATTTGGTACATAGTCTGAGTCTTGGCTCTAGTCTCAGGAAAGTTCTGGAAAATAGACATCTGTGTCCCAGGCTTGAATCACTTTCTGTTTCTCCTAGGTTTTGATCATGAGTTCTTGAGATGTTGGTCCTAGGAAACCTCTCTCTGTACCATCATTCAGGACTTGCTATATCTACCGCACTGCTATTTTCAGGTTTTCTTCAGCTAGAGGAAGGTTCCATTAAAAAAACCAAAGCAGTATTGCAGTCCCAGCTTTATCCACCCTGCCTGTGAGCCTGTGGTTTCAACCTGTGTTTGAAAGTCTAGATCCCCACCACCACGAGAACCATGGGTCATCTCACCAGACTTTCTACTTGGAAGGAATCATTCACCTCTCCGTGTGTGGCCAGCAAAAGCTGCTGTTGTTGTGGTGGCGCCATGCCTGCAAATCAAATAATTCTGCTGTTGGGCAAAGGAATACCATTCATCCATCATGGGATGTCAGCCAGCTGTTGTGTTGGCAAAAAAAATGGGGGGGGGGGGAGAAGGAGATGACAGATTCTATGAAACAAACTGAGCTGGAATGCAAATGAAAAAGGCAGGGGGAGTTGGAAAAACAGAAGAAGATGCCCCCGAAAATGCAAAAAGCCAGTGTACTATAAGGATTGATTGCAGCAAATTTAAGCTGCTGGGCTTAGCCAGCCTGCTGGTTCATTTAGCTTGGACTCCAGAATTGTGACAGAATTGGGTGCTTCTGAGAAATGGTTAGGAGAAACAGAAACTGTTTACCGTTAATGGCTTGTTCCCAACATGTCCTACCTGTTGGTGTCCATCTAGCCTGATGGCCACTCACATATGACGATATTCTGTTATTCTTTTGAATTTAACTTAATTTAATTTTGAATTTATGGAGCCATGGTGGCGCAGTGGTTAGAATGAAGTATTGCAGGCTAATTCTGCCGATTTCCAGCCGTTTGATTCTCACCGGCTCAAGGTTGATTCAGCCTTCCATCCTTCCGAGGTCGGTAAAATGAGGACCCAGATTGTTGGGGGCAATATGCTGACTCTGTAAACTGCTTAGAGAGGGCTGTGAAGCAGTATATAAGTCTAAGTGCTATTGCTATTGCTGTTAACTGCTGTACTGTAGTAGGTATGAGTGCCATGAAAATTACTCAGCAGCCTTAAGCATATTGGTATTTTATCTAATGGAGGTCAAATTAAAACATGGCTTCTCGCAGGGGTGAAATCCAGCAGGTTCTGACAAGTTCTGGAGAACCGGTAGCGGAAATTTTGAGTAGTTCGGAGAACCGGCAAATACCACCTCTGGCTGGCCCCAGAGTGGGGTGGGAATGGAGATTTTGCAATATCCTTCCCCCAGGAGTGGGGAGGGAATGGGGATTTTGCAGTATCCTTCCCCTGGAGTGGGTGGGAATGGAGATTTTGCAGTATCCTTCCCCTGCCATGCCCACCAAGCCACGCCCACCAAGCATACCATGCCCACCAAGCCATGCCCACAGAACTGGTAGTAAAAAAAATTGGATTTCACCACTGGCTTCTCGTGGACCTTATTTATCACCACGGTTTTGGCAGCCCTTCTCCGATGGTCCAAAAGCATGCAGTGTGGATAAATATATGCACACATTTGTTGTTGTGAAGTTTGATCCAGGTTTTAATTTGCGGTTGTGGGGTGTGTTTGTGGAATTTTGGAATCTTTGTTACCAAACTTCAGAGTCAATATTTTCTGATAGTGTGTTCTTTTTTTCTAATCCACACCCTTCCAAATTTATTGAATTGGTTGAAAAGTGTCAAAGTTGGATCGCTACCCACCTGAGGAACATTAGTTTGGGAAGACTAGCCTGGAGTGAGTCAGAGCATTGCAACCTCCCATTGAAATACTAATATAATATGGCACATACTTTAAATCAGATTTCCCCAATTTGATGTCCTTCAGGTGTATAAGACTGAAGTTCCTATAACCCTCATTCCACATACTTGTCGGCCACAAGGTTATAGATGATGGGAGATTTTATTCTATGCATTTGGAATGTGCCATGATGGAAGGCAGTTCTTCCATAAATTTCTGTATGACTTGCATTCAGCATGATTCAGGCAGGGTGTATCATATGGATAACTGATGAATCACATAGTATGCATGATCTAATATAACCTCCTTTGTTTACTCTTTGATAGGTTGTATGCGCCGAGGGCCATGTAACCAAGACCCTGAACTATCTTGAGATGAGTCCTTCAAGTGTCTTGAAGACTGGACCATATGGTAGCTCTTTCAAACCCCACTCACTCAGCCCTGGCCGGATATTTTCCAATGAGCCATCCAAAGCCAAGCTGGACCCTTTTGGTGGTGCACTGAGTCCGTGGGACTGGACCAAGAATCAGACAGCCATGGAGCACTTCAATCAGCGAGCCAAAAGGAAGCCCTCAATGAAGGCCGGTCGTACCAAGAAGATCTTTGGATGGGGGGACTTTTATTTCAACATCAAGACCTTGAAGTTTAGCCTCCTTGTGACAGGCAAGATTGTGGATCACATTAATGGTACCTTCAGCGTCTATTTCCGACACAACTCCTCCAGCCTGGGCAACGTCTCTGTGAGCATTGTGCCACCCACCAAAGTTGTAGAATTTGACGTCTTGGTTCCTCCTATCCCCACCCAACATCTCCATCCCCAGCAGTCCACCTTAGCTGAGCCGAAGGAATCCAAGACCTTCAATTGTCATGTGGAGTATGAGAAGACCAACCGGGCACGCAAGAATAAGCCCTGCCTGTATGATCCATCCAAGATCTGTTTCACTGAGCATACACAGAGCCACGCAGCCTGGCTCTGTGCTAAACCGTTCAAGGTCATCTGCATTTTCATCTCATTCTTCAGCATTGATTACAAGCTGGTTCAGAAAGTCTGTCCGGACTATAACTTCCAGAATGAGAATCCCTACTTTGGCTGATGGCTGGACTGGGCCTTTGAGGGATGGGGATGTGGGGATGAAATAAGTTGTGATTTTTATCCAGCAGAGAGTCAGAACTTTGGATGACCGGGAAAGAAAAATACAAACTCCCTACCATGCTTGATAGGACAAAAACAGCTGGTTTGGTTTAGGAACTGGATGTTGTTCCATCAGACATTCCACTTCTAGTAGCCAGTGAATTTCCCAGGACTATTAGGAAGATGAAGAGTGACCAGAGGGACAATATTGTTTTCACAACTCATTCATCCCCTTTCTGATGCCATTTGTGAGCATCTCATGGGGATTCCCTGCAAGATGAAGAAATAGCTTGCTGTGGCTGTATCTCTTTTGTGCATACATAACCCCTGCTGCTTTGGTAGGGTTCTTACACTGGCTACATGTTCACATCCCTCAGGATCATACCTCCCAGATGGAATGTGAAGGTTCAGGTAGCAGTGACAGATATCTCCCTTCCTCAGGTTAAGTCATACATCATCCAGCTGAGTTCTCCTTGGAGTTCCCATTGGCCTAACTGAGGGTGGGGGAATAGAATATTAACCAAGTGCGCTAATTCAGGTCTCATCAGATAACATAGAAGAGCAAATGTCAGCAGGGTTGAGGGACACTTGTCTAGGGTGGGAAATCCAGCTGCATGAGCTTTCCTGTTCCAATAAGAAGAGATGAAATGTGGAGGTAGCGTCATATGAAATATGGGAATCTCTATCAAGTGGAATTAAAGAGGGTACTTGAGATGTGAGTGAGATCATAGCATATGGCAGCGGTTCTCAACCTGTGGGTCGCAACCCCTTTGGGGGTCGAACGACCCTTTCACAGGGGTCGCCTAAGTGTTGCGCTAGCCCACCACGCCCCCTTTGTCACCTCATCGTGCGTGGGGGGGGCGGGGAGGGGGTCGCGGCGGTAGGGCAGGGGTCGCGGCATTAGGAAGGTTGAGAACCACTGGCATATGGTATATGCCTGAGCAGAGCAGGAAAAAAATAGGAAGTATGTAAGATAGTATGTTGATGCAGTCAGGACAGTATTGATAGTGTGTGTGTGTGTCTGTGAGTGTGTGTGTGTGAGAGAGAGAGAGAGAGAGAGAGAGACAGAGGGGGGGAGAGGGAGAAAGAGAGAGAAAGTAGAACCATGACATCCAAGCCATGTGTAAGACAGTGATTGAAATTAATCAAAAATAAGTATATGTGTGCAAAACCTAGAGCATGTATGTATAGAAATTTGTGTCCCATTAGGCACCTACTTGTCACCTTAGTGACATGTACCCACAAGATCATCTTGTATGAGTAGATAAGGAGAAACATACAGTATGGGTTGAATTAGGTCTGCAAATTTGCAGTGATTGATTCAGCAGATCACTTAACTAGATCCTTGATCACAGATTAAAAGTTGATTGGCAGGCCCAAGATTGAAAGGCACTCCATGATGTAACAGGGACAAGTGTAGCAAGTTTTTTCTTCCACTGGATTGGTTGTCTCTCCAATTTTCCTCCTAAATGAACTGACTTTAGATTTAATTTAACAGAAGAACAGAGTTGGAAGGAACCTTGGAGGTCTTCTAGTCCAACCCCCTGCTCAGGCAGGAAACCTATAACATTTTAGTCAAATGGTTGTCCTATCTCACAACTTCTGGAGGCCAATTGTTCCACTGTGGAACAATTGGGTTTTCCTTACGGCAGGCAGAGTCCAGTGCAGGTGGGATTGGGAGTGCTTACCTTTAAGTGATGGCTGACTTTTAAATGTAGATTCTCCACCACATATGAGATTGGAGCTTGCTCAGACTCAAAGGCATTTTGGCTCTGGTGTGCTGCTATATAGTTAGAGATGCTCTGTATTAGGGAGGCAATAAAGAGGCTTTTCAGAGCAACAAATAGTTACATTTGCTTATTAAATTGCAACCGTCCTCTTGTTTAATAGAAATCCAGGACATCCTTTCAGCAATTTTCAATAGGCGCAAATAATATTTTTTACAATTGGAGCAATGTTTCAGTCAGCAATTTAGTAATTCCCAAGATGGAGGTTGGGTACTGACTATATCATTAGTACCAATGTTCCTGATACCAGTTTTCACTTAGTCTTAAGGGATGGAAAGGCTATTTTCTTAGAAAACATTCGACAGGATTGGGTGGTTGTGTTATATAAAGCAGGTCATTGGGTTAAGCCAGAATATGATTTGTTTTGTTTGGACATACCACATTCTGTAAACTTACAGACTAAGCTTCGTTAATTTGGGTTTAGTTTATAATGCAAGCCTTACCAGAAAATGATTGCTCTCCGCAACTCTGACAAAAAAAGACCAAAAGAAAACAAAAATAAAACCATTAGTCCCCTTCTATTTCTCGCCTTGCTCAACACACGACTAAAAGGAGCTTTATTTTTCTTGGAAGAGTTATTCTAAAAGCAATTTATTATATTTCTGCTCTGTTACTTTGTGGCATAGAATGGTATGGAGGCTTTAAAAGAATATATGGGAGACATTTTTGGGTTATCTGGTATTCGAGCAGCTGGATGACTAGATTATATTCTGGCTACTTCCAGTTCTTTGATGTTGAATCTTCTTTATATTTCTTATTGCTTATCAGCTGCTCTTCTTGCAACGAGTACAAAAACCAGTTTTGGAAGTGTGTAAAGGCCAGATTTGTAAATCAACAGAGAAAGGATAAGTTTGTGTTTTGACAACATTATCTTCTGCTATACTAAAAAAAAATATACCACTATTTTTTAAAGAACAAATACGGAATATCACATGTTTTCTGAGCAGGAAGAGTAGGTGAGAAATCACATCTTGATTTCTCACCTACTCCGCTCCTATATCAAACATTTCTTGCCTTTATAAATCTAGCTCATCAAAGAAAAGAGACATACTTAGCCTTTTCCTGACATCTAATCTAAATGCAGAATTTGGATTGATTCATTTAGTTTTGCTGAAGTAGAATCATATCCAAATGTTTAATTATTTCCCCAAATTCCAAAATAGGTGCAGTCCCAGGACTACGTGATATTCCTAAACGTGGTGTTCAGCTACAAGAGTTAAAACACTAGTAATTATTTGCTGTTCAAATGTCCAGATCAAACCTGGGAACCTGACCTGGTTTCTTAGAGGATGACTTGAGTTTTAACTTGCACCTTTAGACAGTTTTGACCTAGAAAAAATTACTTTGCCTTCACCTAAATATACATATTTATTTCCACAAGTGAAGCATATGTGATACAACACTGTTTAGGCAATTTCTATCATGTCAGGTTCAGACATGAGGAATTACAAACTCATATTAATGACAGGTGTCGAATCCGCAGGCATTGTGACTTCCTGTTTAGGACGGATATCTCTGACAGCTTTGTGCGTGATGTTTACAAATAAAGAAAAGATGCAAACAAAATGCATACATTGGAAATCATGGAATCAAATGTTTATCCCAATGGTGACCAATGGTGAATCATCAAACCTACATTGGTTTTAGTGCACAAATTATACTGCTAGCTACATCAAAGTTAAAACAAAATTGCAAACAGCCAAAACTCTGTGAAAGATTGTGTCTCAGCTATTATATTTGGTGTGTCATACACACTGCCATGAAAGGCAACTACCCTTATCTGAGATCTGGTGGTTGTGTCCATCACTGACTGCAATAGCTTTTGACATTAAACAAGCAGGGTTAGGCAATTTTATGGATGAATCTGCCTAATTCCACATAAGGTTTCCCAGTCATTTTATATAAAGGACACAATTTCCTGTTACTGTATCTGAATTCCAATTGCAGGCATAGTTCATTCACTGAATGTATTCCAAGAATACACATGTATTTTTTAGATTTCAGATTTTACAGGGGATTTTACAAATCATTCAAAATAGTCCTGTTATTTTTATTTCTCAAAGTGGTATGCCACCCATCTCGCCAAGGGCAACTCTAGGCGGGTTACAGACGGAATAAAATTGTACTATAAAACAGTAAAACAATAAATCATAAATTGAAAATTAAGTTAAAAGAGTCCTGTTAATGTTAGGCTAGAATACTGTATTGCAGGCTAATTCTGCCGACTGCCAGTGGTTCGATCCTGACCGACGTCTGTCCTTCTGAGGTCGGTAAAATGAGCACCCAGATTGTTGGAGGCAATATGCTGACTTTGTAAACTGCTTGGAGAGTGCTGTAAAGCACTGTGAAGTAGTATATAAGTCTAAGTGCTATTGCTATTGTTATTAGGCAATCCATGATATTGGGTACTAAGAAACTATGAATGATGACTCTCCAATACAGATTGGAGCTAAGCAGCCCCCTGGCTACACTGAAACATGTCATATCATCATATAACCCCACCAGGGGGAGCAGACAACATTGGTATCATTTCTAAAGGGCGCTGCTAAGGCTCCTAAGTCCAGAAAGATGCTCAGTTTTGCTGAATGCTGATGGTAGACCAAGAATAGAGCTATGATCCCTTTAAACAAAGACAAGAATTGGATCTAGGACTGCATGAATACCACATATACATCTCTCCCATTGAGTTATGGCACAAACAATGGCTCCTAACGCTGTTTTCACCTTGAAAGAACCATAGGCCCGTAGTTGGCAAGGTAGCCAAACTCTGAAACAGGCCAGCAGTCACTAATACAGCTTACATCACTGGCCTACAAATAAAATCAAATATACTTGCAAACACTTTCAGGAAGGAAACACAAGGCTGAGGAAAGAGCTAAACTGACGGTGGGCAAATCAGAACTGCAGCGGTGCAGTATTGTCTGTGCACTGGGACATGTACAGAAACAAACCTTTTCTTGGTTGGCCTGTTCCATTCTTGCCTTATTTCTACATCTGGTCTCTTCCTGTCTGCTGCATCTGATGGCATAAGAATCATCATTACATAAGCTTTTGCTCTTGAGCTCCCATTACATTGCCTTTAACATCCATTTCATGCCTCAGATCATACCGAGCATCGTATGGTGCGCTGTGAGTCTAAATCCTCTTAAGTGATTATTCCAATTGCATCTGTCTGGTTGCTACAACACTCATTTGTGAGACTATTGTGAGCGTGTATTGATGGGTATACACAGGGGCAAGGATGCGCGGACACGTCTACTTGTGTGTGTGAGAGTTTAGTTAAATGTAACTGCTAGATGAGGTGCACCAGAGAATGTTAAGGACGCCTCAAACAAAAAACCTTGTTGTGACAGATTTGGCACCCCTCTTAGGGAAGTTGCAAGAGGTTTGTCTATGGGTAGAGAATATGGGTCTTTTTGCCGGGAGGACAAGACAAGAATTGGATATGGAAACGAGCCACAACCTCTTCTGCCCGGGATTAGTAGGAATTCCGTGCCTACAGTACAAATGAGATCAGATTATGAGGAAGCGAGAGTGAATTGTCATTGACTCTCTTGTGGATTCTCTTCCCATTCCATCTTTTGGGACTGTCAGTCATTTCCCGCTGTCATTCTATCTATAAGAGTGTCTGCAGTTCGCAAAGGAACTGGAAGCTGCTGAACCGGGAAAGCTAGCAAGGGGCCGAGTTTGAGCTTTACCAAGGACGGTCACACCCTCTGCAAAGTATCTCCCATTCCCTTGCCTTGACTGTGCCCTTTGCCTGGATGGGGGACTTCCTCATATTTTTATATATTTAAGTTAAATAAAAAGAGAATAAATGGAAGCTACGGTGTACTGTTTTTATGGGCGTACAATAGAGAGGCAAGCATACAGCTAAGATGGAAACGGGAAGCTATCTCACATCAGTTTAGAGCCATGATGGCAAACCTATGGCACGCGTGCCACAGGTGGCACGCAGAGCCCTCTCTGCGGGCATGCAAGCCGTCGCCACAGCTCAGCTCCACTGCGCATGTGCACGCCTCCCATCGGCCAGCTGATTTTTGGGTCTGTCGCGCATGCGGGAGACACGCGTGCATGCGTGGGGGTCACGGCGCGTGGGGGGGCACACGCATGTGCGGGGGTCAGGTCGCACGGGGGTCACGCATGCATTGCATTATGGGTGCGCGTGTGCTGTTGCACATGCTTTTGTCACGCGACAACAAAAAGGTTAGCCATCACTGGTTTAGGGGATGTCTCTCTAAAGCTTAAGATGACCGTCCCTGCCTGGGATAGAGCCACAGGGCCTTCTGTGGACAAGGGATATGCTTTGGCCCTGAGTTCTTTGCCTTTTAATAAAGCTCACATTTCAGATATTAACATACCGTACTGTGCTGCCTCAGGCAGGAGTGAGCTGACTTTGCTCTCAGGTGCTTTTTACTAGGACTTTTGTGATTTACCTTGAAACACTTTAAAGCAGCGGTTCTCAACCTGTGTGTCGCGACCCCCTTGGGGGTTGAACGATCCTTTCACAGGGGTCGCCTAAGCGTGCGCTAGCCTGCCACGCCCCCTTTGTCACCTCATCGTGCGCGGGGAGGGGGCGGGCAGGGGGTCGTGGCGGCGGGGAGGGGGTCACGGCATTAGGAAGGTTGAGAACCACTGCTTTAAAGTAACCTTTTGTGTGCATAAAGCAAGGGGGAAAATTTAAGATCTTTTAGTAGTCCAGATGTATGCAGTTAACGGATCAGAAGTGTTTATACAGGGTAGTCCTCGACTTACAACAGTTCATTTAGTGACTGTTCAAAGTTACAGTGGCACTAAAAAAAAGTGGCGTATGACTGTTTTTCCACAGTTACAACCTTTGAATCATCCCCATGATCATGTGATCAAAATTCAGATGCTTAGGAATTGGTTCATCCTTCGGACCGTTGCTGTGTCCCAAGGTCATGTGATCCCCTTTTGTGACCTTCTAACAGTCAATGGGGGAAGCCAGATTCACTTAATAACTGGGTTACTAACCTATCAACTGCAGTGATTCACTTAACAACTGTGGCAAGAAAGGTCGTAACAAATGTCTCGCTTAGCAACAGAAATTTTGAGCTCAGTTGTGGTCGTAAGTCGAGGACTACCTGTTATTAATGGTTTTCCTGCCTTAAAACTAGTCCTTTTACTTGAAATTTTTAATTACTCCTTTTTATTATTATTTGAAATATAACACATGTTAAAGTCTTTACAACATTACAGTAAGGCATTCAGATCAAATTAGCAAAGGAAAAAATGCAACTTTAAAAAAAAAGCCTACAAATTAATTAACTATCAGGCTGACTAACTGGATTACAAAGTGACTTATGCTTTGAACAAGAACAAGAGACTGGTTCCCAAACTTTCACATAAGCTGTAGCTTCTTTGCCATTCATATAATTTATCAAAAATGTCCCAATTTTCTTTAAATAGGTCCTTACTTCCATTTGTACTTCAACAATTAATTGCATATGTTAATTTTTTTTCAAGAAGAGATATGAACCAGATTTTATTATACCAGATTGCTAATGCAACTCTTTGAACTTTTCCCTCCAGAATCTAGCTATAGATAACAAGGATCTAATAAGTTTTGTGTTCTAAGGGTGGCATTAAAGCTTTTTTATTGTTATTGGGGAGACCCTTTCATAGATCATGAGGTAATGAGTTACCATCTTCAGGATATGAATGAAGGGAAACTTGATTTCAAACAGTAATGATGGCGCAGTGGTTAAAGTACAGTACTGCAGGCAAAAACTGCCCACCGCCTGGAGGTCGATCCTGACAGGGCCTGACAGGGTTCAATCCTGACAGGGGCATGGTTGACTCGGCTTTCCATCCTTCCAAGGTTGCTAAAATGAGCACTCAGATTGAAATATGCAAATAATGCTGTCATTATAAACAACCCAGAGAGTGCTATGGGGTGGTATATAAGTCTTAAGTGCTATTGCTATTGCTTTTTTAACTACTGTCAAATATTCTTCAAGGCTTAAGCATATCAGAGACTTTGGGTCTATTGCTCTCTCTCACTCCAAACTATCTCACTAGATTGTGCTTCCTTGGGTTCTTGAAGGAAAAATTGCATATAAATCAAACAGATTTGAAGGTTAAAGTTATACTGAGACATTCCCCGGGTCTAAGAAATTCAAACTGGACTTCTGCCAATTCTAATTTCCTCGCCAGCCATATTCAGAAAAGCTTCTTTTCCATCTCTGTCTAAATACCCTGATGCTTCCTTCTCCCCCAATTTACTGAGATAAGCAGTGGTGACGGTCCCGTCAGTGGCAGAAGGCAGAGAATAACAACAGGTTCTACTCACTTATACACCCGTACCTGAAATGACACACTTGAAAGGAGGCGAAAGCACAGAGAACCAATCTGTTTCCATGAACGAGGACTTTATCAAAACCCTCAGATGCTGGCTTCAAGGCACAGCACAAAGAACTCTCTCCATCCTGCTCTTCAAGGCAGAACTTTCAGCTGGGAGATATGGGCAAAAGCTTCTAAGCAGCTCTCTTCAAAGGGCTGTCAGCACCTGGCTGCCAAAAACAGGTCAAAGGCCTCATGGCCTTCAAGATGAAAGCAATGAGCTCCAGAGTGGGACCTGTGAAGCTTTGGACGGATTGCTGCTGTGCTAGTGAGCTTTGTAGAGCCAAGGTTCACAGCTTGTGCTAAAAAATCATTCCAAATCTTAAGAGGTAAGAGGACAGTAGAGCTGGTTTGGTGTGGTGGTTAAAGGGCTAGAGTTTGGGAGTTCTAGTCCCACTTTAGGCATCAAGTCATCACCCACAACTTCTGGAGGCAAGTCGTTCCAGAGAGAGAGAGATATAGTATATCTCGTGTGTGTGTGTGTGTGTGTGTAAGTATGTATGTATATATATATATGTATATATATATATATATATATATATATACACACACACACACACACACACATCGTCTGTCTGTCTGTCTGTCTGTCTCTGCCTGCCTGCCTGCCTATCTACCTACCTACCTATCTATCTATCTACCTATCTACCTACCTACCTACCTCCCTACCTACCTACCTACCTACCTATCTACCTACCTACCTACAGTATCTACCTACCTACCTACCTATGGTATCTATCTATGGTATATCTATCTATCTATCTATCTATCTATCTATCTATCTATCTATCTATCTATCTATCTATCTATCTATCTATCATCTCTCTCTCTCTCTCTCTCTCTCTTTGGAACAACTTGCCTCCAAACGCTGTGGGTGCTCCAACACTGGAAGTTTTTAAGAAGAGATTGGACAACCACTTGTCTGAAATGGTATAGTGTTTCCTGCCTGAGCAGAGGTTGTACTAGAAGAGCTCCAAGGTCCCTTTCAATTCTGTTACTTCACTTCCAAAATCTTACCAAGAAAACTGCAGGGACTAATTCAGGCAGTTGCCAGACGTATGACTTAAAGGGACACACAGACCCAGACACACAAAAAGGATGGCTGGAAGTTTGTGTTATATTGCTCCTTGCCCTACATTATAGACCTGCAGAGACATGGGTTTCCTATTCATCCACACAGCCATTGACACACTACTTCAGTATAGAGCTATGTATTTTGGGTGCTCTGGGAGAGACAAGAGGGAGAATTGACTGAGATTTCTGAAATATATTTGTGGAGAACAAATAAGTTCCACCCACTCCTGCCCCCAATTTAATATTTGTAGTACATGGATTATGTCCTAAAAGCCAGATATTTAAATCATAGGGTGAATCCTGTCAGAGCAAAGGGAATACAAAACCAATAAGCAAGGTTGCTGGCTATTGCTCTGAAATCTTTGTGTGATGAATTTTTTGCATTCATGGGATGTCATCATATAGTAACTCAGATATTTGTTTCTGTTCCAAGAACCACACCATTGTCCAGCTTTCCCATCCCACCCCTGTCAAACCAATTTCGTTAGCCCAATCTTCTGTTCCCCCTCTAGGCAGCAGAACAAAGCAAGCCGCCGTTGTTAAAAAAAATGTTTTTATCTACGGTTGCTTCTCTTTATATTAAACAGAGTTTAACCATTGCTAGAAAAGAATTTGCATACATTCTGCTTATAGGTCACTGATGTATTTGTTGCAGGTCTAAGTAAAAGAGGACACAAATATGTATGCAGAATCTGCAATGTTGCTTTGAGTCCATGATTTAAATGTCAGAGTTCCAAATAGAATCTAAAACTAAATCAGAGTCCAATGCAAAGTATTGCTCAAAGTTCCAATTTATTAGTAGAGCCATGTTGGCACATCTGAGAAACCCGAATCTGACGCTACGAGGGTTTCTCCACCCAGTTGAAAGATCAAGCCCTTTGTCCCCACACCCACAAGTTCATCACGTTAGCCAGTCTTCTTTTGCCAACGTGTCAGCTACTCCCATCAGCTTCCGGGCAGGTGCTGGACAAAGGATGACCTTGAGAATCTAAAAGGAATTTGTTATGGCTACATTTCTACAACCCTCATGCAACAGCCCCTCCCAAATTCCCACAGCAAGAATACGTTTTTAAAGCATAAAGTGTGGCAGGCCAAAGTCTCTAATAAGATATGGCTTCGGCCTGACATTAAGATTCAAGATTTCTGTCTCTTGATGAAACCAGGAGACCGTGAGTTCTAGTGCTACCTTAGGCATGAAGCTAGCTGGGTGACCTTGGAGAAATCCCTTTCTCTCTGCTCCAGAAAGGAAGCAATGGCAAAACAGTTTTGAAATCATGCCAAGAAATCTGACTCAAAGGCAAGAGGGGGGGGAGAGAGGGAGGGAGGGAGAGATATATACTGTATATATTATCTAAGATGTAGTTCTTTCTTAGGCATGGAAATTGACTGGATACCTTTAGGCTAGTGTCTCTCTCTCTCTCTCTCTCTCTCTCTCTCTCTCTCTCCCCTCCCTCTCCCTCTCTCTCCCCTAGACTGGGAAGTTAAAAAATGTCTGCCTACCAACATGCATTGGACCAGCATGATAGATCATTGTATATAATCTTCAACGAAAGTGCCTTCGTTCTGCAGTGGATTGATTCACACTGATAACAACAACATTATGGTTGCTGTGGTGGTTGTTATTGTTATTATCTTAATTTCGGGTCCAGCCTGGAAACCTCCAGATGTATTAGACTTCAGTCCTCACAATTCCCATCTCTGTTGGCTGAAAAACCATTATGAATGAATGGTTAGGAAAAGTTAGGCTAGTTTCCTTAACTCAACGTAGTCTGACAGATGTCACTACTGTATATAAACCTGGCCCAAAGCATTCAATATACCTTTTCGATTACATCTTGGTATCACCGACCATATTTTTCTGTTTATCCATAAATGTGGACCCTATTGGGTATTGTTTCCAAATTAGATTGTTCTTTTCATTTTGCTTTAAAATAAAATTTAGATTATTAGAGCTTCACCAATCTTACCATGTCTTATGGGCTTGTGAATTACTTTTGAGGGAGCAAATGTTATGTAGTCCATCTTCTGTAGCTCTAAGTAGAGGCATTACAGTATATTAAAACAAAACCACATTGTGTTTTTGTGATGGTCATAGTTATTCTTATTCTTATCATTATCAGTGCAACTTTTCCTTACTCTTTCCATGGAGGAGCATGAAATTACAATTTGAGAAATTTACTGAATACATTGTAGAGCAGGAGTGTCAAACTCAAGGCCCAGGGGCTGGATTCGGCCCGCGGGGTGCTTAGATCTGGCCCACAGGGCCACCCTGGAAACAGCAAAGGACCCGTCTGCAGTGCCTCTGCCAGCGAAAACGGAGCGCAGGAGGGCCATATGCTGCCCTCCCGAGCTCCATTTTTGTTGGCAGAGGGTTGCAGTAGGCCGTCGCAGCCGAAAACGGAGCTTGGGAGCCCGTTTTCACTGGCAGAGTGCTCTGGCCACCACAGGCGCCCCTGACATGAGTGACGTCGAGCTGGCCACGCCCACCCTGGCCATGCCCATCCCAGCCCCCTGAGGTCAAACAACCCTGATGTGGCCCTCAATGAAATTGAGTTTGACACCCCTGTTGTAGAGGTTCACCCAATAACGTGAGCTGGGAGGGACCCTATTGAAGGGAAGATAAACTCTCCCTCTTGGAGTATTGGCAATTAAAGAGGGATATTTTCTACCCAGAAAGGGGATTACGTTAAAATATTCCCAACAGGAGCAGAGGGCCTAAAGTATCCTTGCCTTGGCTTTGCTTTTTTACTACTTCGAGTGTTTCAGTAGAAAGAGTTTATGCATCCATAAATAAAAATAAAATTGCATGGGCTCTACTTTTGTTCATTGACACTGAATTAACTGGTGTTTTAAATAGTAACCTTGAACAGCCTGCTAGATCAACCTTCTACCTTGCTGAGACTGCAGGAAGTCCCTCTCTCAGCTTAAGATATCCAGCTACACTTCACACCGAGGAACAAACCTCTGCTCAGCACACCTCAAGGCATTAATTCCTCAAATCATTTACACTTTTTCTTCTTAATGTAAAAGAAAATGGAAAGAAAAAAAATTGTAAGTGGAAAAGTACCTTCTGCAAAGACACCTCAGTGAAAAGGCCCACAGGAAAAGGGGGTTCATATAAAGCACTCTTTCATGGAATGGATACTGCATTAAGGTTCCTTGTGAATGAACACGGTAGAGAAACCTATGAATGAGACTTCATGCCAGCAGTCAGGTGACCCATGTAGATTAAACTATAGTTCCACTCGTGTACAGACATGTTCGATTCAACAGCATCCTCAGACCACACAGCTAATCCTTGAAATGGAATTAACCTTCTTTCAGAACCACCACTTAATGTGAGAACTGAACCACTCCCAAATAGTATCCCTGTATCTCTCCCTGCATCAAATCTCGGTTAGTTAGCCCTCATTTAGCTCATTATCCTGTCCAGTGTCCTGGTTTAGTACCCAGACTGTCTCATCTGAGTAGAGATCAAAAGGGGAGATACATCGGATGTCATGTGCACAATGGTGGGCCGTACTGCTGCTAATCTGCTAATCAGTGATTTCACTGTAGAGGTTAATAAGTATGATGGATGAAATATAACTCTGAGGAATCTCATAGCACAATTGCCATGGGCCAGCGCAATAAGCCCACTAACATCTTCTCTGTTATGTTCTAACTGTTATAACTGTGTTGCATGGTTCCAACCAGGTCCAGCATTTGAGCGGGAAAAAGCTCAAACGCTATTGGCTGGTCTGTCTGACAGCTCCCTATAAAAGGGCAAGCTGTCAGACTGCTCTTTGCTGGTTGCTGATACAAGAGCTGAAATAAAGAGCTGCTTGGAAGTCTGTCTCCTGTCATCTCTACCCACTATCTAACAGTGGCGACGAGGGCTTGGGTTCAGGAGAACCGTGACTGCTTCTTCAGCGATTCCAACCAGCCAGGCAGCTGCCTTTCTGCCTACTCTCTGCCGCGATGTCCAACTTCCAACCACCGGCGCCTTTCGACCTGACCAGGGAGAAGTGGGACTCCTATATGCGGCGCTTCGAGTGCTTCCTTGAGGCAAACGACATGCTGGGTCTGACCGACAACCGTAAAAGAGCTGTTTTTCTCAGTCACTGTGGCCCCGAGGTGTTTGACACCGCGGAGTCTTTGTCAGACCCAACACCGGTCCAGACCGTTCCGTGGCAAGTGCTTCAAGCCACGCTGAAGACGCACTACGCGCCCACCCCGTCCAAGGTCGTCCGGCGATACGAATTTCGGCAGCGAATGCAGCAAGAGGGCGAATCAATAAATCAGTATATCGCCGCCCTCCATAAGGCATCCGGCCATTGCGAGTTCCGCGACCTGGACGACCCAGAGAGCAGCGACGATGACAGCGTCTGCCGCACCGATCGCCGAT
>QLTV01012193.1:603296-616750 GCA_003457575.1 Thermophis baileyi
TTTGCCGGTTCTCCGAGGTACTCAAAATTTCCCCTACCGGTTCTCCAGAACCTGTCAGAACCTGCTGGATTTCACCCCTGCAATAGACGCAATTTACATAGACTTCTGCAAAGCTTTTGATTCAGTGGTACATGACAAACTACTGTTAAAACTACGCTCTTACGGCATTTCTGGATCACTGCACAAATGGATAGCTGCATTCCTGTCAAACAGGCAACAAGTAGTCAAAATAAGGAGTGCCCTATCAAACCCTGCACCAGTAAACAGCAGTGTCCCCCATGGCAGCGTTCTAGGACCCACTCTTTTTCTAATTTACATAAATGACCTTTGTGATCATATTATAAGTAACTGCGTCCTCTTCGCTGATGATGTAAAACTGTTTAACACCACTGACAATACTGCTGCCCTACAAAGCGACCTTGACTATGTGTCAGAATGGTCAAACAATTGGCAACTTCAAATCTCAACCAACAAATGCTCTGTCTTACACATTGGCAACAAAAATCAGAACACCAAATACAAACTGGGCGGATACGACCTTGTAGACGACCCTCACTCTGTCAAGGACCTAGGAGTACTCATTTCAAAAGATCTAAGCCCCAGAGCTCACTGTAACAGCATTGCCAAAAAGGCATTAAGAGTTGTTAACCTCATTTTGCGAAGCTTCTTCTCCGATAACATTGTACTAATAACCAGGGCATACAAAACCTTTGCCAGACCAATTCTCGAATACAGCTCATCTGCCTGGAATCCACACTGTATAACGGACATTAATACAATTGAGCGAGTTCAGAGGTATTTCACTAGAAGAGTACTCCACTCCTCTGCTCCTAATAGAATAGCTTATGCCACCAGACTTGAAATTTTGGACCTGGACAACCTAGAACTATGCCGCCTACGGTCTGACCTAAGCTTAGTACACAAAATCGTCTGCTACAATGTCCTACCTGTCAATGACTACTTCAGCTTCAACCGCAATAATACACAGGCAAACAATAGATACAAACTCAAAGTAAACCGCTCCAAACTCGATTCCAGAAAATATGACTTCAGCAACAGAGTGGCCAATGCCTGGAATGCACTACCTGACTCTGTTGTTACATCCTCAAACCCCCATAATTTTAACCTTAAACTGTCTACCGTGGACCTCACCTCATCCCATTCCTAAGAGGTCTATAAGGGGGCGTGCATAAGCGCACCAGCGTGCCTACCGTCCCTGTCCTACTGTTCCCATTTATTCATACTCATTTCTTATGTATATACCTAAGAACCTAAACAAACCTGTTTATAGGTTTGTTTATATGGACATATGTTTATATGTTATGTTCATACTTATACTTGCTTTATCATACATGCTTGACAAATTAAATAAACTAAACTAAACATACTAATCCTTCTCTATTTTAACCGTAGAGGCCTTGAAGTAGCAGAGCTACCATTGGCTGTTGCTATATTGCTATTGTTGTGGGTCCGGTCTATCATCCATCCCTTAGGGACCCTGAAAAGCAGACATTGCCAGGATTCAATGAGATAAAATCCGCTTTCTTGGCCTAGATCAGTGATGGCTAACCTTTTCCGGACCGAGTGCCCAAAGCGCCTGAACCAACATGCAATGCGCGCGGGTGCCCCACGCATGCCCCCCATCCCCTGTGCATGCGTGCATGCCTCCCACGCATACACCCCATCCCCTGCGCATGTGCGCAGCCCCCATGCATGCGCCCCACTCCCCACACGTGCGCACAGCCCCGCACGCATGCCCCGCCCCCCATGCATGCGTGGCAGAGACCCGACAACCAGCTGGCTGGTGGGAAGCGTGCGCGCATGCGCGGCGGAGCTGAACTGGGGCGACGGCTCACGTGCCCAGAGAGAGGGTGCTGCGTGCCACCTGTGGCATGCGTGCCATAGGTTCGCCATCACGGGCCTAGATGGAAGGATGCTAGCTTTTCCTCTGCTGGGCAGGACAAAACTGGCAGATAGAAAATAGCCTTCTACAGTCCTTATCCCAATTTGGCAAAATGCAGTTGCTAAGATCTTAAGGCTGTTGCTTCTGTTCTCCAGCTCTTTGTTTCCTTAAGCAAGACTGTGCCCGTGCTATGCAATTCTGCTTTTACACTGTTATAATAGGGTTATAATAGGGCTACCATAGCTGGTTTGCAAAAATCCAGAGAATCACCAGATGGCACCACAGAGACACCACAGACTTTCGTTACTTCCCTGTAAGGCTCATTTTCATTTTTACAACCTAATATGATAGCTCTATTTAAATGGTGCGGTGGCCTAGAGGTGGAGCTCTCACCTCACAATCAGGAGGCTGTGAGTTCCATCCTAGGTAGAGGCAGATATTTCTCTCTCTGGGCACACTGAAAATATATCTGCTGAAAAAAACTCCGCATTGGCGACAGGAAGGGCATCCGGCCAGTAAACACTCAGCTCCATTCAATTGCCCAGACTCCACCCCGCAAGGGATTATGGGGTCGTTAAAAGAGGAGGATGATGATGATGATAGGATAGCTCTATTTAAACATTTTTCGACATCCAGAATCGGTGCCACCCTATGTTCCTACAATATGGATTGGTTTCTGCATCTCTACGTAATTGAATCAATTAAAAGTTCTTCTGCATCCAAAACAAATGCCATGAGAACAATTCTGCAGCGTGAATGCTAGAACTGCATGGTGAGCAATTACGCTCTGGCAAGAACGTTCACTTTTGTCCCAGCTCTTGCCTGATTGGCTGTTCTCTTTCTCCTCCTGAAATCAAGGGGAGCACCCATCCATCACCTCACCGTAAGGTTGACCACTTGCCTCCTTACTGCAACAATAGCGGCAATGGAAGGAACGGGTCGTGTTTTCCCCATTGATCAGTTATTTAGGGAAGATGCAGGTGGGATGAGGTGAAAATGCTTCTGGGAGCAAAAGGGATGAAGTTAGTAGCTATAGGAAACTACCATCATCTTTCATGATCAGCCCGGAGGGAATGCCAGCTCCTCAGTATGGGGGACAGCAAGCTCTGAGAGGTGACCTTGAAAGGCAGCTCCTGGTACTGGAGGGAAGTGCTTTTCTTCCCCCACTGTTTGACAAGATTTTTCTCTCCCCCTGCAATTAAGGTGGGAGGATGAATAACAGACTCGGCTCATTTAGCAATAACACAAGCAATGAACAACAGCAGTGCTGAAAAGCAGCCGCACACACAAGGTCCTGCTTCTAGAAACACCTGTTTGGTTGTCCCAAAGGTGCTTTTTTCAAGAGGCAACTGGACTTTCTGGTTTTTCTTTGAAGATGTTTTGCTTCTCATCCAAAAAACTCTTCTTCAGCTCTGACTGGATGGTGGGGAATGGAAGGATTTATACTCCTTGCAGACAGCTGGTTATTTGCCTTGTTTTTAGAGAGTTGTTTTGAGGCCACCTGGAGGTTTATCTGTGTCCTCATGGTCACCCGAGTAGTGCAAATGGGTGTGGAGCCTTCTTGGAACTGTTGAAAGGACTGAGAATCTCCATAGACACCTGTTTGATTCCATGAATGTGAAGCAGCCTGGCCATGTCCTTTGAAGAGAGAGGGAAGAGAATGATGTGTGAATCTTCACATGCTCCTGAACAACTGTTGACAATTAAAGGTCAGCAACATCTGGAAGGATCCATATATTCCCCCTCCCCCAAAAGTACTTTCTGATTCAAAACACAAGGATTACATGATTATAGCACTGTTCTAAATAAGCACTATTTTATCTGGAATCTACATGTATATATACACATTCTTATTTGGAATGGGTTGCTTGGATGCAATTTGCATACAACTCACAGAGTTGCCATCTCCTGTCTTCCAACTTCTCTTATTCCTCAAATAGGAGAATTAAGTTTCTAAGTGGTTCTTAACCACACAAGATGTTGGGAATGTCAGGTTGTATACATAAAGGTCCACAAAGGAGGTGGGGGTGGGTTGGGAAATGCCATCATATGTACCATGATGACATTTGCGCAATGACATTGGAATGCATAGGACATCTCAAATGCATGTGGCATTATTTGGGCTTTATTACAGACATCTGTGGCTCATAGCGCACAATCTGAAATTAACTTGCATGTGCCAATATTTTGAGCTGGGAGAGAACCCTAAGAACACAAAAGTGGATTGTTATTTATTTTTCTGAAAATGTGTTGACAAAACTCCTGAGTGCTGGGCAGAGTCTGACTTTAATTGAGGACAGCTTGCCCATTATAGCATGAAACTGTATGCTGACTCTCATTCTGTGAGCAAGCCCTAAGCATCTTTCCCAGATTTCCCTTTAAAAAAAATATATTGGCTACTGCTGCTGTTGCTGCTTCAGCCTCCACAGTTTTCCACCCAAACTAACCTGAATCCTCTTGTTTTTCTCTGTCAAATCAGTGAATCAGCATTAAATCCAATTACGAGACCTATTACTGATGGGAAGCATAACTGTGCAGCAAATTAGCAATACATGGAATGCATTGGTGGGGGGCACCGCTGGAAACCTCTCCTGGTATGCCCGTCAGCCTGGAACAAACAAACCACTCACATTCAAATTCTCACTAGTGACAAATAGAATTTACTACCCCCACCCCTGTGGACTCCCCCTCCTTTCCTCTTCCTTCTCTCTCTCTCTCTCTCTCTCTCTCTCTCTCTCTCTCTCTCTCTCTCTCTCTCTCTCTCTCTCTCTCTCTCTCTCTCTCTCTCTCTCCTCATCTGCTCCTACTGGTATATAGTGTGATTCTTGCCAGATGACACGTCACGTGCAATTTATCTCCCTGCTTCCCACTGCGAAATCTTTATTTCCCGAGCCCAGATGTTTGGTTTTTCTTCTGTTATTTTAATTAGATTCTGTTCGGCTACTGCTTTCACAAAGTATCATTATTGCTTCGAGAACACAGTAAAAAGAGTGCCAGACATTAGCAGGAGAAAAGGAAGAGGGTCCTAGCGAATAGAAAAAAAGGATATTGGAGAAAAAGGAGGCAATTAGAGTTTTTAGTGATTGATAATGAACAAATGGGGAAAAGATAAAATGAACCTTGTGGCCAGAGCCATGTGTTGCCAAACAGGAGATGCAAGATCTTACTGTTTTGCGAATGGCTCCCAGTGGTATTGACATCAATCTGCCTCAACATGGTGCCCCCAGATGTGCTGGGATTGTGGCTTCTCAGAGTCCTCCTGGCAATTTCCTAGATAGGTGACTGATCTATATGGAAAAAGGGGCAGAGGAGAGAGAATTGTGGTTTACTGGACAAGGCAAATCTTACCGTCAGACAGAATGAAGCAATTTCACTGTTACGAAGAAACAGCCCCATTCCTCTTTCTTGAAAGATTGAGTTGTATATAACAACCCTAATGCCAGTCATGGAGGCAACCTCCATTATGTTTCCTGTCCAGCATTCTGAATTGTACTAAGTAGCTACATCTAGCCAACGTTTAAATGTCCATGATGTTTCTGGACAAGCATCATTCTGGGAAATGTGAAGCTTGGCTCAACCCAACTGTTGAGTTAGATAATTGTACCAGAATCACCTCTCCTTCTAGCATCCAGTGCTAGATTTTTCTTCAAGCCTATACTCAAGAGAAAAGTGAATTCTGCTTTTGCTAGAATTTTCTAACTGGTTTAAAGCAGGGGTCCCCAACCCCCCAACCCCTGGTCAGCGCAAACAAAGCAAAGCCCCATTCCCAGGATGCAGCCAGCACCCAAAACCACGTCCCCTCCGATCTGCGAAAAAAACCTTTCTCCACGAAACCGGTCCCTGGTGCCCAAAAGGTTGGGGGCCACTGGTTTAGAGTACTTTTGCACAGAAACAGAGTATCAAGAATGGGCAATGCTGCCAGATCTAACTGCTCCAAGGAAGTCCAAAACGCAAAACCTGGGATGGGTACCAATAGCTGCAATCTATCAGTCTCAAAGGCCAGACTTGCAGTAATGTTTCTGATGGCTCAAGGAAATAAATAGAAACTTTCCTTTTCACCATGACCCAAGTTTCAACTTCCTGAACTGTTGTTGGCCTTGTCTCGCTCTGAGTCTTGGATTGAAATGCAGCCATTTCAGGATAGGGCAAGCATAATTAGTTATTGATAATCTCCATTAAGTGTAGGCATGTCCATTGGAAAGCAGAGAAGATGAGTACAAAGGAGAAAGCGATAACCTACTGTAAGTTTGGGCTCAAGCCAGAGGGCTGTTGGAATTAAAGCCACAATTCTTGCAAGGAGTGATCTTTAGTGGCTGGGATATGTTTGTGCAGTAACTACATCATAAAGCACCTTTCATCCTGAACAAGAGGCCCCAGGGCACCTTAGCGTGGATCAAGCAGCGCAGGAACATAAGAGCTGCCAGACAGCGTAAGGCCAACGATCCATCTAGCCAGGCATTTGGTCTCTGCAAAGTGAAACGAAGGAGGCTGGGAAGAAAAAGTCTGAGCTGCAGCAAGATGACCAACCACACTGGTTTCACCCCAAATCCAGATGCATTTGAAAATGTAACAGGTACACCTGTAAGGACTTCAGGCCAGGGTGAAAGTACCTAGCTTTGAGGCCAAGAGAGGTACAGCCTCAGACTGCAGGATCACATTCATCCTCCAAAAGTCCCGTCTATGGCTCTCACAGACCCCTAATTATTTTTCATACTAAACTTTTTCATATGACAGAAAGAGACAATGATTAGATACATGGGTGGAAATAATCAGGTTATGTATATTTCATATCCATTCAATTTTAACGGAAATGAAATTAAATCAGTTTTAGCCATCATCCTGGCTCCAGCCACTACTTTGAAGAGTTTAGTCTCCAGCTTCTTCAAAAGGCAACTCTAACCATATGAAATGAATGATCTATGATAGGGGTCTCCAACCTTGGCAACTTTAAGCCTGGCGGACAAAGCTGGCTCGGGAATTCTGGGAGTTGAAGTCCTCCAGGGTTAAAGTTGCCAAGGTTGGAGACCCCTGATCTATGATGCTTAAACTGATGATGTTGGTGATAACACAGTCAAGAGGCTACAATCAATTCCTATTGGTTGCTGTGGACCATCCCCCATCCAATTCACAAACTGGCTAACCACTGGCTTGGGTTTGGGGAATAATTTCCTTGCTAGCTCCTCAGCAATTTGAAAGGTAGCTAAAGCGTCTATTCCGGGCATCTGCCCACATCCACTGAAACCAGCACCATCACCTGTTGGGGACTGATGCTTACTTCCCTGCCAGTACATAATACAGGGTGGGAAGAAAAAACGCAGCCAGGGGGAATCCATTAAGTTTATAGACAGTCCCATTGACCAATCCCGTCAATGAGGCAAAATATCGGATAACACAAATACTTTTCTACCCTCTTAAGGACTGCAGGAATATAGCCATGAAGAAGAGCGCAGTAAAAGACTTCCAGCTAGCCTAAGATTAAAGAGGCAAATATCTATTGATCACAGATGATGGTAATATCCTAGGGTTGCAAAGCGATCAACACCCCCCCCCTGCCCTTTCTTTAAGAGCAGCTTGATCTAACAAAATCAACAGGTAAAGCTTTCCGCGGCAGAAAAAGACAATTTTGTCGCTGCAGGACAGGACAAGCTGTGCTCTTAAAGGCACAGCCACCCGAGAGCTTTCAATATGGCTTAATTTTTAGTGCCTGATTGTGCCCATTCCCTTCTTTTATGACATAGTTCCTATTGGGCCCAGTAGCAAGCAGTGCCACATGTGGCATTTAATTACCTCTCTGCTGAGTGTTGCTGTGCTCTTGCCACAGGATTAAGCACACAACATAGTCGTCACTTAACAGCAATAATTAATGCATAATGCAGATGTATTACAGGGCAGCAGGAAACCTCATGCTCCTTTATGCTGCTCGCCTATTGGCCTTAGCCCTGCAGAAACAGATAAATAATGGCTTGGGAGGCATGCTATATCAGGAGGAGAATAAATGCACACCTAAGATGCCCTGTCATCTGATTCTGTGGTTTTAGTTGATTAAAATCATTTGATTTTAGGTAGCCTGCAACCCATTCATCAGTTAATGACCAAAATGCAGCCGAATCTTGCTGCTAACCCTGGAATAATGTTCTTAATTTTAATTGCGAGCAAATAAATTTGCTTTATTCAACCTGTTTTTATCTGCAAGTGGTACTTTGTTCAGGGAATGTTTGCAGCTGTAATGATAAGTCTACCCTATTCATCATCATGATGGTTCTATAGCAGAGATGCAAGCACAAAGAGAAGAGCTTATAAGGTATCCAGTCCCACCTATCCTTCTCCCCCCAGGATTTGCTTTAAAAAAAGAGGATGTGGGAAACTCGGGGCTGGTTAGATATTATATTCTTAACCCCTTTTTTCTTCTCAGGGAACTATTTGTGGAAGTTCCTTGTAGTCACTTCAAATCACCTTGGTCTATGCCAGTGTTTCTCAACCTTGGCAACTGGAAAAGGTGTGGACTTCAACTCCCAGAATTCCCCAGCCAGCCTTGTTTGGTGGGGAATTCTGGAAGTTGAAGTCCACATCTCTTCAAGTTGCCAAGGTTGAGAAACACTGGTCTATGCTGCCTTCATAGCAGAGGTCACCCATTGAGTAAGCTATAGCAGCTTTACCTGTTTCTTGAGCACTTGAGTCACACAACACAAAAGGAAGAAAAAAACATATCATGGCTTATTGTGCTGGGTGAACTAGGGCACTGAAGGAAAGCCATAACTATTATTAGGATTATGAATACTTCTAAAATGATTCAGAAGAAATGCTTCAGACCTCTGTAATTTGTCAAGGCAACCATCTTTGTTCATGTCTCCAACCCAAGCCTTAAAAAAAAATATCAGCTGCTATAAAAAGCCAGTTCTTTAAAACCAACAAACTCTTCAAGCAGCCACACCTTTCTTCACAATAGCCAAAAAATTAAAAAAAAAAAAAAGGTGGGGGGGAGACAGGCTACAGTAATCTAGAGATGCTGTCTGAAGCATTTCTTCCTAATCATTTTTGAAGTATACAGTACTATATCACCTAAGTTTTGCTGAATTTTCTCTCTTGATGCTTTGATTGCTCTGATCCTTCCCATCTACCCCAGATAGCACTTGGTGGGAAAAAGCAATACCTTTTCTTTTTAAACATTTAGTTAAATGGATGCCCTGAGCTGTGCCCATCTTTTCTGTTTACCCACAATGCCTCTGGGCTGCTTCGAGGCCTTATAGAAGTATTGAGGGAAAATGAAGATATCTGAGACAAAAAACAAAACAAAAACCCCTCCTATAGTAGAAGGCACTCGGTGTACACTCTGCCTGTCTAATTTTATTTTTATATCAAGTCATGCAACACCATCAACTTCTAGAGATCTTCCAATACATAAAATATTAGACTCTCTACCTCTTACCAGGCTTAAATCTAGGAAACCAATTTGGAATAACATAGCATAGTCTTACAATCTAAATGAAGAATGGTGATTAAGGTGGGCGACTTTTAATAACCACAACCCAACAGAGATCACACAGATCCAACAAACCACTTCCAGGAATACAATTGCCCCCCCCCAAATATGGAGCCACCTGAATAGAATCAGGACATGCCAGAATTAAGGCAACGTTCTTTATGTGGGGAATGGCCGAGAGCCTTCAGTGTGACTATGGTGCACTGGAACAAATTCTAACACATATAGTTCAAAAATGTCCTCTCAGGAAATTTCAAGGCACCAGGGATGATCTCACCACAGCCACACCAGAAGCAGTTAGATACTTAGCTTCCTTAGATATCAAAATATAACATCTCATCATCATTGTAGCCATTGTCGATCCCCTGCAGGAGCACACAATAGATGCAAACTTAACGTAAACCGCTCCAAACTTGATTGCAAAAAATACGACTTCAGCAACAGAGTGGTCAATGCCTGGAATACATTACCTGACTCTGTAGTTTCTTCCCCAAACCCCCAAAACTTTAACCTTAGACTGTCTACCAGTGCCCTCACCCCATTCCTAAGAGGTCTGTAAGGGGCGTGCATAAGCACACCAGCGTGCCTACCGTCCCTGTCCTAATGTCCCCATGTATTCGTAACCATCTCATGTACTCATAACCATGTTTATACATTTTATGTATTCACAATCATGTTTATACTTTTTATGTAATCATATATATGCTTGACTAAATAAATAAATAAATAAATAAATAAATAAATAAACAAACAAACAAACAAATAAATAAATAAATAAAGTCTCTTCCGCATGTTTCTAACCCATACGGTCCTGAGCTTTCTATTGCCAATTGGGCCCACAATACTTGCTGATGTCGTCAATCCGTCTTGTTTTAGGTCTCTTTTGTGGACACTTTTTGTCAAGTGGGATCCTTTCTGTGACTGCCTTGGTCCACCTGCCATCAGGTCTTCTTGTTATGGGACCAGCCTATTTCCATTTCAATTCTTTTATTCTCTTGATGATATCGTATATCATCCTCCATTCATTGTTCTCTAATCCATGTGCAGGTCTTTTTATCTTGTCTTGTAACGCCAGGCGTGTATTTTTCCATGGCTCTTTGTGCCACTTGTAGCTTTTGTATTGATTGTGAGGTTAGTGTCCATATTTCACTGGCCTATGTTAAGCAGGTAGCACACACTGATCGAAAACTTTTCTGTTCAGGCATAGGGGGAGGTTGTTCTCGAAAATTATGCTTAGCTTGCCAAATATATGTGTGTGTGTATGTGTGTGTGTGTATGCTGATGCTTTATTTAAACTAAATTTGTATATCAGTGATTGCATGACCTCTATAGATGCCATACCCTAACAAACAAACACAAACACACACACACACACACACACACACACACACACAAATGCAAATCCGCCAGGTATGCAAATGTTAGTTAGATTCCACAATCCCTTTTATTCCATTTATCATACACTTTATATTCATCACTTGTTTTTTTCCCCTTTAATCCTTGTTTACCTATCAATCTAGTAATCTATAATTAATTTTTGAAACCACATCGAGAGTTGCTGGGATAAATTTAAGGGAAGAAGAAATCAAGTCAAAATATGGAATCAAGCATGCGACCTACCTGCAGACAGCGATAGATTTATAGGGAAACATGCTAACCAATCCATCTTATCATAAAATTTCCCCTCCTTGGATTTTCTTCAAAATCAAAACAAACCTCTGAACAATTCAAGGGAATAGCTCTGATTCAATGAAATCCCATCCCTCTAAGGGAAGCAAGCAATCATTATGGCTCATGAAATCAGAGCAGCAGCATTATTGGTACCCTCTATCCCAAACAGGAGTCACCCTGTGCGACTTGGGGGAGCCATATATATTTGTTTCATAAAAAAATAAAAAATAAAATCACCACATGATAAGAAATCACCAGGATAACAGAAGAGAAAAATACACTTGTTTCCAGGGTTGTTGCTTGGGTTTGGCTTGGCTCAGTAGGGCACAATATTAAAACTGAGGAATGAGCCAGTTCAGCAACTAATCAGCATGCTTTATTGGGCAGCCGAGTGATTTCAAATATGCCACAAACTAGCATGTGACAGAAATGTTGCGGTGCTCCAGAATTATTCTGACTTTGCAAAACTTCTTAGCTATTGCTCAGTGGGGGACTTAAAACTTGCTCGGGTCCATAGACAAAATACAAAAAGATTGAGCAAAGGACACATTTGGGGGAGGGAAGGGCTGCTTCACTTTAGGAGGAGAGTCACAGCAAGGGTCAAAGGTCTGTTTTTGAATTTGTATTCTAGTAAGGAACTGCTCAGCTTGGTAGTAAGTTGTGCAAAAGTAGGATAGGGTAGAACATCGAGATGGTCAAACTATGTAAGATAGGGAAAGATAATGTGAGTTGTGAAAGGTTCTGAAAAAAAGCGTTCTGGACAAATGAGATTACTGAACATATGAAATTACTGAATCAAGTAAAAGTGAAATGTTGTACACTAAAGGTGCAATCATACTGTCACTTATCTAGATTGTGCTAAGAATCAAGATAAAATCCAAAACGCATACAATGACCCAGCAATAAAAAAGAGGAGTTTGAATGAGGGTCAATTTAACACTTAGCGGCAGATTTACAAAATAATAATACCCTTAAAAAAAAAAATCATGCTAGGGACTATTAAAGCTGGAATATAAAACTGCCAGCATCAGAATACCATCATACAAATCTGTAGTCATTACCCCTTGACTATGTTGCATTTTTGCACCTCCTTCGACCTGTAATGGATTCTTCTAAAGACTTCCATGTAAGCCCATTTGCTCTCCCTTTAAAAGAATTCATTAGAGGTTGAAGGAGGTGCAAAAAAGTAATCAACATGGTCAAAGGATCGAAGAAGTTCTCAAGAAAGAAGAGAGAAAGCTCTTAAGTCTTTTTAGTTGAAAAGAAAAAGTGACCAGAATAAATTAGGTGGTGGAGTGAAAGGATTTCTCCTGGGAATATTGGAACTCTAGCCATAATAACGAAATCTGTCATAGATTAAAAGCTTGTGCTGACCAACTGGCCCCCATCTTCACCTGCTTCTTCAATAAATCGTTAGAGATGTGCTATGTTTCTTCTTGCTTCAAACGCTCTACTATCATCCCAGTGCGAAGAAACCCTCCATCAAGGAACTGAATGACTACAGACCGGTTGCTCTAACATCTGTAGTTATGAAAACCTTTGAAAGGCTAGTGCTGGCCCATCTGAAAACCATCATGGATCCGCTGTTAGACCCCTTGCAATTTGCCTACCGAGCAAATAGATTGACAGATGATGCTGTTAATATGACTCTGCACTACATCCTACAACATTTTGAATCTCCAAAGACCTATGCAAGAGTCCTCTTTATAGACTTCAGCTCAGCATTCAATACCATCATTCCAGATATTCTTCTAACTAAACTAAATCAGCTAACTGTACCTGACTAGTGACCACACTTGTAAATGGACCGTAAGCTTCCTAACAGACAGGAAGCAGCAGGTGAAGCTAGGCAAAATCACATAAGATACCCGTACAATTAGCACAGCCCCCCCCCCCCCGGGCTGGGTGCTCTCTCCACTTCTCTTCTCTCTATACACCAATGACTGCTTCTCAAAAGATCCCTCTGTTAAAGTACTAAGTTTGCAGATGATACAACAGTGATTGGTCTCATTCGAGACAACAACGAATCTGCATACAGACGGGAGGTTGAACAACTAGTCTTGTGGTGCAACCGGACCAGGGGTGGGTTCCGAAAATTTCCACTACCACTCTGTGGGCGTGGCTTAGGGTTACGCAGGCGCGCGCTCCCCCGGTGCAATTCTGTGTCCGCGCATGCTCAGTCACTATAATCTGCCCGAAACACAGCTGAGGAGCTGATCAGCTGTGCTTTGGGCGAAGAATAAAGGACAGCATTAACCCGGGGGCGGGTGGTAGGGCCCTTCCAAAGTAGCAGCAGAGCACAAACAGCCCAAAACGTAAAAAAGCCGCCAAAAATTCAGGGGAAAAAGTGGCGGCGCCCACAGACCGGCACCGACCAAGGCGGGTCCACGACGCCATCAT
>QLTV01012193.1:617668-639250 GCA_003457575.1 Thermophis baileyi
AAACTATTTACTAAGACTGTATTACTATTATTCTTCTCATCCTTCCTATTACCTATCTCCTCCCACTTATGACTATAACCTTGTTGCTTGTATCTCTACGATTTATATTGTTTTATTTGTTCCTAGTATGATTTGATTGTTTATTTGGTAACCTATGACTATCACTAAGTGTTGTATCTTATGATTCTTGATGAATGTATTTTTTTCTTTTGTACACTCAGAGCATATGCACCAAAGACAAATTCCTTGTGTGTCCAATCACACTTGGCCAATAAAGAATTCTATTCTATTCTATTCTATTCTATTCTATTCTATTCTATTCTATTCTATTCTATTCTATTCTATTCTTCTCTTCTCTTCTCTTCTCTTCTCTTCTTCTCTTCTCTTCAGAGGCAGCAAAGGAAGGACTTCTTCAAGCAACGTTTATGGAAAAAGTGTGATGATAGGAATTTCTATATGGTTTTAAAATGGGATTGCAGAAGTTCACGTAGACTCAAATGGCACTACATTTACATGATATAATTTTGTCATGATCAATTTTGTTTGATTTTGCTTACCTTGATGTATAAACCCAATCATTGTAGCTTGTAAACCATGCTTTATGGTTTAGTGTATTGTATAAATCCAGATATTTATGGCTTATTCCATGACCCAAAATGTAGCACAAAACGTGAATGAGATGTCAGTGGATAATGCTCCTGTAGGCTGTTTGCTTGCTGCCTCCAGAAACAACAATTCAAAATGGCAGTTGTCCTAATCTCCTGTTGTAAAGGCATAGCAAGTGGCAACTGAGCTTGACTGACTTCAGAATCTAAATGGGGTTGGAGCTAGTGAATATATGGATGGGGCCATCTAGGATTGCCAGGTGGTTGATTAGATTGGGAAGTCAGAAAAACATTCTAAAAGAAGGCAATGGCAAGTTACTTCTGGAACATGGAGAAAAGCATAGGTACAGTTACCAGGAGCTGGGCCCAACACAAGGGTACCCTTCCTTTTACCTTTCTTTTTGTGGGCTACTCTAGAAAGTTTTGGTTGTTCACTATAAGATGTAGAATGTCTAAGTGGATCCTTGAATGATCTAACTAGCTATCTGGCCATACTGTACAGGACCATATACATTTTGCAGTACATCATCATCTTTCAGCAAAGCCAAACTGACTTGGAATATCTTGGAAGTTAATAACATTGATTGCCGATTCTTGTATGTACAGTAGTAGAACTTTCCCCTTTTTGGTTTGTTGCTATCCTTATTTTTATTCGTTTTTCATCTTTTTTGAACTGCCCATCTCCACCTAGAGCTTCATCTTCATCAGGAAATAGGTAATGTGGAATCCTGTGTTGTATGGCTCTCACTTCATTCTTTTCTGTTGGTTCCTTGGTACTCCTGGCCCTTGTCTTATCCAGGTGCCAAGCGAGAATATTCTGGACTCATTCTTCCTACAGCAGAATAAGTTCTCCTATTCAGGTAGAATGACACCACCTGGTTTAATAAGGGAGTTTTCCTCCCCACTGAGCAGAACAGGATTCCCTTTATATAGTCCTCTCTTTTATGGGGCTACGGTGAGCAGTATCCTAACTTACAACTCTTTTGTTCACATGAGCATCATAGCTGGATATTCTTAGGTAGGAAAAACTTATTAATACATTCTGTTTTGAAAATTGGAATGAATAATATGGAAGTGAGGCAGTAGCCTATTCATCTAATGAATTTTTTTCTTATTTAATTGCTTTACATATGCACATACACACAGAAACAGAAGTAATGAAATCTAAGGAAATCCTTACGATGTGATTCTGTAAAGTATTAGGGGTCAGCCCTTACAGGTAGGGCTCCCAGATCTAGGTGGCAAAAATCCAGAGGACCACTAGATGGTAGCAAGGGGATACAACCCCTATTTCCTTTGCAGCCCATGCCTGTAGTTCAGGATTATCAACATTTGGCAGGAAAGCCCTTTCCACATTTTATGGAACCTCAGTATGATGGCTCACAATTGATCTTCAATATTCTACATAGAAACCCCCAAAGCATGTAAAAAAGTTTAGCAAGAGAGAGGTCCAACAGTTTGATCTTTCCCTTCATTAGACAATCTTCATTGGTTAGACACTTTTAGTTCTTTAAAGAAAGCAATGGTTTTTCAAGCCTGTCTCATATCTCCACTCTGGTAATTAATGATTGTTGTCTCCTCTTTTCCATCTACTTTTAACAGAAAGCTACTGTATTCATTTAAAAAAATGAAGGTTGCACCATTTTTTGTTGGTAATGGGCAACATTTGGTTATATCTTCTAGGTTTCCCAGTATGCTATCTAAAAATGTATGTAAGCGATTTAAACACCACTGTTGTACCACTTCCCACTTTTTTTAACCAGGATTTTTAATCCTCTCACTCATAGAGAAATTCTTGGAAATTCAAAAGAGCACATGCTTTTTTTTGTAAGCCAGCATCTATTACAGATGTTGTTGTAATACAGATTCTAATTCTTTGGTTGCCTGATCGCTCATGGCGTTGGTGGAGATGCAACAGTGGAACTTTGCCTGTTGAATTTTGACTTATTTTGCAGCAGTATAAACACTAGAACACTATACAGCTTGTGTGGTGGAGTGGGAATAAATTAATGAATTAAACAGGCAATCATACCATGTTGTGGGAAAGCAGCCATCTTTCTAATTTTCTGTCTGGATAAACGGGAGGTGTTTTCACCCAAATTAAATCATGAAAGTCGAATGCAACAACCCCATTATGGGTCTTAAGGTTATATAAGGGGCGTGCATAAGCGCACCAACGTGCCTAACGTCCCTGTCCTAATGTCCCCATGTATTCGTAACCATCTCATGTATTCATAACCATGTTTATACATTTTATGTATTCACAATCATGCTTATACTTTTTCTGTAACCTTATATATGCTTGACAAAATAAATAAATAAATAAATATTAAGAACATGTCCTTCGATATTACGTCACTGACACTTGCTTTCGCTTTCAACGAGACAGATTGAAAGAAAATTCCTTCCTTCCACAACAGCGATCGCCGCAGATGCCCATCCTGAAGTCACCGCTTGCCAGACGTCAGATAATAAGTGCAAGCAGAAGGAGCATCGAGAATAAAAACTACATCTCCCATAGTGCCTTTTGCACCCGGTAGTAGCTGGCAGTGGCGAAGGAAGAGCCACGCGTTTCCCCCCCTTTTTTTTTTCACCAGCTCAGCGATTTTCTTTGGTCTTTGGACTCACTTAACGTGAGCAACAGCTTGTACAACAGTTTGCACTTTCCTCGTCTTTAGGCTGTTATGCTGTCTTTTCCTTTTAGACACTTTGCCAAGGTAAGATGCGGTGCGAATGACAGATGGGGCTCTTGTGGAGGGGAAGAGAGCAAGTTGCTTTGCCCACTTGAAGTGGGAGCAGAGATGCGGAGAAGAGGGGCAGTTGCTTCATTGATAACTTCTGAGAAGCGCTTTTGAGCCGGCGGTCTTTGATGTCTGGGGCCTCTTGGGATGGAGAGCGGATGACTTGAATTGCAAAGTATCGGGGATCTGACCTCAGTGATCATTTTCCCGGCCCCCCAAGCCGCATGGAGGGTGATGGGTTATTTAAAAAGGCCTGAGCTGTTCTCCACGCTCGGTTCAGTTTTTCTACTTCTCTGAACAGCAAAAAGTTTCGCTGCTCCGGGAAAGATCCATCTCCTCCTCCTTTCCCCCCCCCCCACTTCATTTTATATCTTTTGTTTGGAATGGGACTGTTAAGTGTGCAAGTTTAGAAATCGGAGTTTCTTGGGTAAGGAGTTTATATGCCCGCCTGGGGCTTATAGCAGGAATCTGATAGCTGCACAGATCGTTGCCATTCTGCTACTCAATTATTATTTAATTCTGGCTAATAGCTCTTGGAAGCGGCACAGAGCAAGGCGAAGAGTTATCTTGACGTTCAGGACTGAGACACTATTATCAGCGGAAACCTCTCCAAGCAGTCACGCTTTGCTGGTTTTTATGGGCTAAATTTTTTGTAACATCTCTTTTCTTTCACATACTGTCCTATCTGACATTGCAGCTTTGAAGAGAGGAATTACAGAATTGGTTAGAGCCTGGGGGGGCGGGAGCAGGAAGAAAAGAACAGGGATAGATCAGAGACAAAACTAACTTTTTGCAGCTACTCTGTGACCTGGCTAAAGGTCCCTTGGCAGTAACTCTGTTGTACCTGGAACCGTCAATAAAATGACCTGCCCCTCTGAAAATTGCTCTCTGATTTGCAGACTGTTGATTAGATAATGTCATTAAAATTATCTCTTTTTTTAAAAAAAAACACCACCACAACAAAAAAGATTAAAGGTTGTGTGGCAAATCTATCCTTGCAACCTGTCAAATATTCCTTTCCTTTAAAAAGGAATTTTATCCCCCCCCCAAACAGTGTTGGAACATTTCACCCTTAAAGCCAAACTTGATGCATTCTTAAGTTTTGCTACTTTGCTGATGCAACTTACATGACGCCGTTGCATCATCTGCAGAGGAGATGATGCTTGGCTGATAATCCCTTTAATAAAGAAAATGAAAGCCAATTGTTTTTTGTTTCCCCTCAAGGTGCCCGTCATTTGTGGTAACAGTCTTACTTTGAAATAAATTTTAGTGGCCAGGATGAGGGAACCAGTCCAACTTTGTAGGCACATATGCATCCAGCAGTTCTTCCTTGACTGGATTTACCAGCTCAGCAGCACAAATAGAGGCCTCTGCTGTTCTACTCAGAAGAGGCCTACTTGCCCATCTGCAGTACAGAGCCAATCTCTGTCACACCAGACCTTGAAATTGACTGTCCCGCTCGCCCCTCTAACTTTGTCTTTTGAGTTCTCACTCCGTTGCTCATTCATTGACTCAAGTGGCTAGAAATATAATTCCTTTTCTGAGTTCCATTTGGGTAAGATGCTATAAGGAATATAAATGTCATTCTGCAAATTCTTTGAGACAACTTAGAGGGAAGTTGACTAGCTTCGGCAATTTTGGGTTGCATGCTTGTCAGTATATGGGACCGTGTTCCTTAATGTTAGCAAAAGTAATATTTTGCCTGCATGGCCCACTTTCCCCCCCAATCTTCAAAAACTACCACTGTGCTCAATAGCTGTCTGATGACAGAAACTTGCAATTTAAATTTCTTGCTATCCATGTGATTTGTGTGATGATCGTCTAGTTCTGACATGAACATAATTGCTAGTGGTCACTGCTGCAAGAGCCAGCATGGCAGAGGGAGAGAGTTGATCTGAAGATCTATGCTGGATCAATGTAACTTACTGGGTAATCTAGTCTGTACATCATTTTCCTCCAACCTCACAGCCTCCAGAAGCAATGGGCTCTCAATAAAGGAGAATATTTGTAGCTCAGGGTTGAAATGAGGGGTCCTTGTTGCTCTCTGAGCTTGTTTTCTTGCAGATGTTTCATTACCCAAACTAGGGTAATAGGGTAATACCTACTTTGGATAATGAAACATCTGCAAGAAAACAAGCAAGCTCAGAGAGCATCAAGGATCCTGCAATGGGCTCTGTTGACAATGCTCTTTGCGCTATTGGGAGTTGCGATATTAATATACTGTATCTGGAGAATTCCAAGCAGTAGAAATCCATTTAGGCAGTAATTCCCAAACTTGAATGGCCCCAGATGCTTTTGGAACATAATTCCCATCATTCTTTGCCATTGCTTATGCTGATAGTAGAGCAGGAACATCTGAGGACCCAAGGGTGGAGATTACTGCCAAGTCTGGTTTGGCAGTATCTTTCATGTGATCTTAATTACATGGAGGAAGAATTGAACTGTACCCTAAACCTTGCAAAGACATCTTTGAGGGATGTGGCCCTTCCCTCACTGGTCTCGAAAAAGGGAAGTTACTTTAAACATACGGGGTTTCCTCAGGGATTGGGGAGTTTTTATATATGAGCAGTCTTTCCCCCAGTAGAAGGACAAGCATTGGCTCAAGATTGCTATCAATCATCTGGAGATACTTCACTGAACTTAAAACTAGCCCTGCTGATCAAACCTAGGCCCATTTTAGTCCAGCGTTTTGTTTCTCACAGTGGTCAGTCAGACGTCTCTGAGAGGCTCACAGGCAGGATATTCCCCTCTTGTGTCATAATTCCCTTGCAACTCTCTTTGAAGGCACAGCATCTTGTATATTATTATGAGTGATGATTTGGGAACCAGAACTCTCTGTTCCCAGAATGCTCTTCTCCTGGCTACGAAGCTTTTTTTTATAAGTATTTTACTGTTTTGGAAGACTTATCTCTCTGCTGAGTTGTTCCCTGTCCACAATGATTCTGTTTCTTCTGTCAGATAATAGGCTCGAGGTCCCATTCTGAGATGAACTAAGAAGAATGGGACCAGTAGGAAGGATTTTTCTATGGTAGCCCTTCCACTGTGGAATCTGTTGTCCTTGGAAATATGCTTGGGTCCCTCAATCCTGGTTTATAGGAAATCTCCAAAACCTTCTTTTTTTAAATAAGACTCAGTTTGTCTTGGTGCCTGGTGAGGGGAGAAGAAAATCATCTTATTTAAACCAGTCATTTTTCCTCAGACTTTTCCTAATTTCATGCTTTCTTTCCTTATTCAGATTGTTGACCTCAGTAGCTTCCAAGTTTGGACTCTCAAATGAAATTTAACTATCATTTAAATTATAGTTGGTGGCGCAGTGGTTAGAATGCAGTACTGCGGCTACTTCTGCTGACGGCTGGCTGCCAGCAGTTTGGCAGTTCCAATTTCAAGGCTCAAGGTTGACCCAGCCTTCCATCCTTCGGTAAAATGAGGACCCAGATTGTTGGGGGCAATAGGCTGACTCTGTAAACCGCTTAGAGAGGGCTGGAAAGCACTGTGAAGCGGTACATAAGTCTAAGTGCTCTTGCTATTGATATAATCATTGGTCCTATGGGATGGAACTATTTGGCATTCTTATCCCACAACATCTGGAGCTATAAAGTTCTCCATCCTAGGTGGCCATTTTGAATATGTATTAATGGGGTTTACAGTAAAGGATTTTGCCTCCTGTAGATCATATACAGTGTGTTTATACGATTTTTGAAGAATCAGTTTGTTTTTTTTACTGGGATGGCTTATGTTGGCTCTTTTGTGATCCTGTCTGCTCTTTTACCTTTTCAGCCCCTACAAAGATGCTGCCAGGCAAGGGGGAGTCTGCGGGCCCAACACAGCAAGGCAGCTGCAGCTTCTTCCAAGGAGGCCTCAGGCTGGACCGGGCAGGAGAGCTTGGCAGAGAGCGACCCTGAGATGTGGGATTTGGTACAGCAGGAAAAAGATCGCCAGTGCCGGGGTCTAGAACTCATTGCCTCAGAGGTGAGTGAGAGAAGCATCTTCTTCCTCAGCCTTGGGTTGAAGATGAAGTAGATGCATTTTACTTTGGATCCTTCCAATGAGGGAATGTTGTCATCTTCCTTGATACCTAAAAACATATACAGGTAATCCTCGACTTACAAGAGTTCATTTAGTGACCATTTGAAGTTGCAACGGCACTGAAAAAGTGAGTTATGACCGTTTTTCGCACTTATGACCATTGCAGCATCCCCATGGTCACGTGATTTACATTTGGTTGCTTGACCACTGACTCACATTTATGACAGTTGAAGTGTCCCGGAGTCATTCAATCCCCTTTTTGCGACCTTCTGACCAGCAAAGTCAATGGGGAAACCAGATTCACTTAACAACCGGGTTACTAATTTAAGAACGGCAGTGATTCACTTAACAGCTGTGGCAAGAAAAGTCGTAAAATGGGGCAAAACTCAGTTAACAAATTTCTCACTTAGCAACCTAAAATTTTGGGCTCAATTGTGGTCGTAAGATGAGGACTACCTGTATTCAGCAGAGGCTTAGTTACTTTACTTCATAATGACAAATGCACCCAGATCTTTAAGAGTACAAATTAAGAAGTTTCAATTGTATTTTTATTGTGTTCCTCACACTTCCTGGTACAGTAGCAAATCAGATGTTTTCTTGAAAACCCACAAACAATCTGCAAAGGTGATAGATTTCCATCCTTTCATGGAACTGTTCTTCCCTCTGCAATGGATATATTATCGCAGAGCATGGCTAATACCCATCAGTGGACTGGCCTGATGTCTGTTCATTTGTCTCAATCCAGTAAATTTTTTAGAATGAGGATTGAGATGCCTCTAGTTCAACTCTTTGCAGCTCCCTGGAGAAACTTATTGGGATTGCTGTTCCGTTGTTGACTTAGGTTCTCTACTTGCAAAGTAGTGTATCTTAAAAATTGTTGCAAAAATTATACAGTCTGTAATGTCTTTCCTGTCGTCTTGTAATATTAATGGATGGAGAAAGGATTATAATTGCCTTTAACCAGAAACCAGCAACATATTTTTCATACTGCCTAGCCAAAGTTTAAGAAACCCCAAAATATGATTTCTCTCCAGATTTGGAGCTCTCCTCTTCTACTATAGGGTTTCCTGCCTAAGCAGAGGGTTGGACTAGAAGACCTCCAAGTTCCCTTCCAACTCTTTTACTCTATTCTATTCTATTCTACTAGATATTCACCCTTGCCTGCTATTGCTTGCTTCCAAAATGGCCATTACAGCACTGGCTCCACTTGGAAGGTTCAAAGAAGGAACAGCTTGATCTTCCTATTGTGTTTATCTGAATTAATCTGTCGCTCCATAAAATATGGCATTTTTCTTCTTTAGCATAAGAGAACCAGAAATGTCATTGAGGTTCACTCTCCCCCCCCCCCCCCCCCCCCCCCCCCCCCCTTCAGCACTTCCTTTTTTCTCTTTCCTCAATTTCAGAATTTCTGTAGCCGGGCTGCCTTGGAGGCTCTGGGGTCGTGTCTCAACAACAAGTATTCAGAGGGCTACCCAGGCAAGAGGTAGTGTACTTTATCATGGGACCAAAAAAGACCTTAATAGATTGGGATGGGCAGACATGAGAATGGATTAAAAAGAGATTGCCTGAGTTTATCCTCAGCAGTTTGCCTTAGAATAGGAAAATACGGTCGTCTTTGACTTACAACTGTTTAGTGACTGCTCAAAGTTACAACAGCAATGAAAAAAGTGACTTGTGATAATTTTTCACATGACCGCTGCAGCATCCCCATGGTCACATGATCAAAATTCAGATGCTTGGCAACCGACTCATATTTATGACGGTTGCAGTCTCCTGGGGTCATGTGATCCCTTTTTGCGACTTCTGACAAGCGCAGTCAATGGAGAAGCCAGATTTACTTAACAATCATGTTACTAACTTAACAACTGCAGTGATTCACTTAACAACGATGGCAAGAAAGGTTGTAAAATAGGGCAAAACTCACTTAACAAATGTCTTGCTTTAGCAACAGAAATTTTGGGCTCAATTGCGGTCGTAAGTCAAGGACTACCTATATGGCCTTACAAAAGTTGTTAAGTTCCAATATGTCCACCAGTCCTAGTCACCAGTCAAACAACATTTGAAGGACCATGATCCCTCCATTCCAGGCCTACAGCATCTTAAGCACTACACCACACTGCCTGCCACAAAGTGATATGTATTTACTGTATACACCGATACAGATATATGTACTCAGATATCCATTACTCCGTCAGGAGGAGGAACCCCTATTTTCTGTTCTCTTGGATTATCTGGGAGTGAAGGCTAAGGGAGCATGTAGATCCTATTGAATCCTTCCCACATGCCTGGTGTTTGCCAGCCACATGAAATGACTTGCCTTCAGAAGAGGCCTCAGACATTTTGGTAAGGTCCATTTCGGGCCAGATACAGTTATATGTTGGCTCTGAAACTGACCTCTGATCCCGATGGTGGAGATAAGAAACATGTTATAGCTATATTTTGGAAACCAGGGGGGAAAGTGTTGTATGGACATTTATTATGGACGAGATGCAGAGACTTACATGGAGAGAAGGGGTGGCCAGAATGTTTCATTAGGGAATGGTTGCCAAGGTAATGTTCTTTGTACACTGTGATGGCATGGAGGAGACAGATAAAATTTTCTTCTAGTTTTTCTCTGTTTCAGAAATTAGGGTGGCGTTATGGGTTTTTCTGTTACTAACATTTTCTTTGTGGCTATTGATATCCTGATGCAGGTATTACGGTGGTTCTGAGGTGGTGGACCGCATTGAACTGCTCTGTGAACGTCGTGCACTTGAAGCTTTTGACCTGGATCCTGAACGCTGGGGGGTGAATGTCCAGCCTTATTCTGGATCCCCGGCCAATTTTGCTGCCTACACAGCCTTGCTGCAGCCGCACGAACGTCTCATGGGCCTGGATTTACCCGACGGGGGCCAGTACGTGTGTGGATTGGGGAATGAAACTTGGGGAGGAAAGCCTTGTGAGATGTTCCAGTCTAGTAGCATATCAGAAGGGGTGAAAAGGGAGGATTGGGCTGCCACAGTTGGGATAGCTGAGGGGAAAGAGAGGAGGATGGTGCACAAGAATAACTGGGAGAATGAGGATCTGAAGGGTTTACTGATCCACAAGAAGAAGGAGCTGAAGAAGCTCGAAGAGGCAGGGAGAAGACCCAGAACGACTCATAAGTGGCATTTTTGGAGTACCCTTTTTTGACCAGCAATATATAAAACTCATAGAATAAGGCTTACCTCCTCATTGTCTGTCTCTGATTTAGACATGACCACGTTTTCTTTAGTTTTGACCTGTAGACATTTCTGTCATCTCCTCTGGGTGCCAACATGGATGATGTTGATGTTGGATGATGTTGAAGAGCATCTGCCTCTTCGCTTTCTGGGAACTGCTATCCCTTGTGTCTCCCCATAATCTACACCTCTCCCCATGCTGCCAGTCTCATGGTGGCCTTGCGGGGGAAGTGCCTGGCTAATTTGTAATCCCTTTAGACATAAATATTTGTTCCCTTAGCTTCTTAGCTCGAGTTGGGCTATGATTGAGGCTTAAGCTTTGTCTTGACAGAATGTCTTCCTTCTTCTTGACAGCCTGACTCATGGGTACATGTCTGATGTCAAGCGTATCTCAGCCACGTCCATCTTCTTTGAGTCCATGCCTTACAAACTCAATGTGAGTAAATAGGAGTTCAAAATATTTGCATGGCCCTGATTTCCTTCTCTGCTCCTGACAGTAGGTTGAAAATGCAGATCTAGAATGGTGTGCTAAAGAGTTCCTGATCAAAACGTAGTGGATGCATGCAGAAGATGGGAATGACGATCAAACTGAATTTTGTAAAAATCTAGATTTTTATGATAATCTCAATGACAACCAAACAAAGCAGTCTAGCTTCTGTGCTGCCAGTAAGTGTGTGAGCGGTGTTTTCTGAAATCAGAATTATGACTGAATAGGTTTTCCAGTAGTTGAGAGGATGGGAAAAGTTTCATTTACACATGGACTGGACCTCCCTGCAGCTGACAGAAATTAGAATAAATTACCATTAGTAAACTATGCAGATTCAGTTGTGAAGAAAGGAAAAAATTGGACACAAATGCTTAAGTTACAGAAATAGGATTTCATGAGCACCAACTTTATTCATTCATATATGCCCACAATTCAGTATTGTATCACCCGTTCACCCTTAGTAGCTTTGATGTCTCTCTTCTGGATATCACTCTTCTGAATAAAGTAGATCTTTTTACACTTGGACGGCTTCATCCAACCTCCTTGAGTGGCTCTCAACTTTTGCAAAAACGTAGAATAACCTTCCCAACTTAGAGCCCTGGGTGGAATTATATTTTGTTTTAAGTTTTATGTTTTAAATCTATATTCTGGCTGAAGTAATCATTGTTATGCTTGGATGGTTGAACCTAACCTTGATGCCTGCTGTCAGCTTTTATTTTGTTTTTAATTCAAATGTAGAATCACTTTCTCAACCAGCGCCCTTTATTACATCTTCATGTGTGTGTTAAATGTTAAATGTATGACCTTGCAACCTTCAAGGTGGTTTATACCGTGTTTCCCCGAAAATAAGACCCTGTCTTATATTTTTTTGAACCCTGAAATAAGTGCTTAGCCTTATTGCCATGTACTCAAAAGCCCGATTGGGCTTATTATCAGGGGATGTCTTATTTTGGGGGAAACAGGGTAGAATTTTGACCATGTTGACTGGAATTTTCCAGACATTGGGACTTGCAGTCCTATGTGTCTGGATGATGTCCGGTTGAGGAAGGCTAATTCAGAGGATCTTATCTCTCATTCCCACACCCCATTGCTTGTTTCCTACTATCAAGGTATACAAGCAGGCTTAAGGCTGAGAATCCTTATTGCCAGCACTGAAGGAGAAAGGAGAACATCAGGATATATTTATGTATCCGCTACGGGAATCCAATGAAATTATTTGTTTAAAAGGGATTTCTTTTGCTTTTAGTTCCAGCCTGATTCTCTATGGATGCCCTTGTTTGGATTCTCTTGCAGTTTTCTTTTTTTTTTAAAACCTTTTTAGAACATCAGGAAACTGATTGTTGGCGGTGTCAACCAGCTATAAATATAGTGGCTGGGAAGTGATGGCTAATAACATCTCTACTTCAGTATCTTGGCTGGATTTAATGCAAGCTTCTAGAGATGATGTATTTCCTTGTAGGTTGATTTACGCAAGTATTTGTACTAATTTTGCCAGCATTTGGAGGAGGACAGTACAGGTAGTCCTCGACTTACAACAGTTCATTTAGTGACCGTTCAAAGTTACAACGGCAGTGAAAAAACCATCCCGAAGGTGCTTTTTCAAGAGGCAACTGAAAAAACACCTTTGGGACAACTATGACGTGGATGACTGAGAATCTCCATAGACATGAAAAAAGTGACTTATGACCGTTTTTCACATTTATGACTGTTGCAGCATCCCCATGGTCATGTGATCAAAATTCAGATGCTTAGTAATTGGTCATATTTATGATGGTTGCTGTGTCCTGGGGTCACGTGATCACCTTTTGTGACCTTCCGACTAGCAAAGTCAATGGGGAAGCCAGGTTTATTAACAACCATGTTACTAACTTGACAACTGCAATGATTCACTTAACAACTGTGGCAAGAAAACTCATAAAATGGAGCAAAACCCACTTAACAAATGTTTCACTTAGCAACATAAATTTTGGGCTGAATTTTGGTTGTAAGTTGAGGACCACCTGTATTGATTTGTTTCTCTGTCCACTGTCCAGCCAAAAACAGGACTCATTGATTATGACCAGCTTGAGTTAACTGCCCGACTGTTCCGCCCACGTCTCATCATCGCTGGCACCAGCGCTTATGCCCGTCTTATTGACTATGCCCGCATCAAGAAGGTATGTCTTAGTGCAGGGGTCTGCAACCTGCGGCTCCTGAGCTGCATGCGGCTCTTTGGGCCCTCTGCTGCGGCTCCCTGTCACCCTGTCGTGGCAGAGGGATGAAAGATATGCTCACAGTTCAGTATTCAGTATCCTGTCACGGCAGTGGCATGGCCAGAGCCTTAGTGCGGGAGCGAAGCACCCCACTACTTGCCTTTATGCGGCAACAGCATTCCACCTTCATTGGGGTACATTTGCTGTTGCTGCCAGCAAAGAGGGCTGGGAGAGAATGGCGGGGGCAGATCTTGCGAGGTGGGGGCCATTCCCCAAGCCTGGCCTTCCTCCTCCCTTGTCGGCAGGGCCAAGAGAAAGAAGGGGGCAGCGTGGGGAAGCGCTCCCCTCCCCCGCTGAGCACCGAGCACAACAGCCCAGTGGGGGAGGGTGGGAGATGGCCCAGCAGAAGCGGCCCCATTGGCGAGTTGGACGGCAGAGAGGCCTGGCCCGGCTATCGCAGCGGAACGCTGTTTGCCGCCTTTGAAACGCGCCACTTTCTGTTTCCTGTTCCTTCCCCAGGCAGCGATGGGGGGGGGAAGCAGAGGCATCAGGGCTGCTCCCCCCCAGCAAGCCCGGCCTGGAGGAGCGTTGAGAGTTGCAGGCGAGCGCCGGAGGGTCAGAAGACGTGCTCCGACGTTGCCCCAACACGCATTTCCAGTGCATGCTTCTCTGTCCCGAAGTAGGATTGAGTGGGGAGAAGGGAGCAGGGGGAAGGGTAGGAGGGAAGGAGAAACCCAGCTGGCTTTCTTTTGGCATGGGGCGGGGGGAAGACCCAATACCCCCTCCATGGCCTGCCCGCTGCTCTTGCAGTGCCTTCACAATGGGGGAGACTGGGTCTCCTCCCCCTCCTTGAGCCCGTTCCCTGCCCCACTTGCCCCTGGCAACACACTCGGAAGAGAACCCCACCCCCGCCGAGCACCGAGCACAACAGCCCAGAGAAATGAGAGAGAGATATAGGGAGAGAGAAGGAGATACCTATTTCCCATAGAAAACAAAACACGGAGAGCTACAAAACCTGGGTAGGTGTGGCTGGGGGGGTCGTGACTGGGTGGGAGTGAGTGATGTCGAGTTGGCCACGCCCACCCAGGTTTTGTGGCTCCCGTTGTTTTGTTTTCTGTGGGAAACTGGCCCAAGTGGCTCTTTGAGTGTTTAAGGTTGCAGACCCCTGTCTTAGTGGATTAGGAGGACAAAGGTTGAACTGAGTGAAAGGCAAAGTGGTGTGAGCTTACCTGTCCTCATCTATCCCTTTTTGTCAGGTGTGTGAAGAGGTGAAGGCCTACCTGCTTGCTGACATGGCCCACATCAGTGGTCTGGTGGCAGCCAAAGTCATCCCATCACCCTTTGACTATGCTGACGTGGTGACTAGCACCACTCACAAGACTCTGCGAGGTGCAAGGTAAAAGTGTGATATAGACGGGCACGTGCCATTCTGTTTGGGCAGCAAATGTCCTTCAGCCAGAGATGAAGGATTTGGGGAACTATACAGTAATCTAACAATATCTAAGGAGCCATGGTATCCCCCTTTTTTGCAGTTGTACCAAGGACTATGGCTTCAAGACAGGTTATATATTTTATATTCAAAAATCCTGTGTCAAAAACATTTCTAGATAATATTGGGCTATTGCTGTCTGAATCTGTAGAGAACAGCTGACATCTATATATATAGTGTTGACCAATAGAAGAGAATATTTGTAGCTCAGGGTCAAATTGTGGGGTCCTTGGTGCTCTCTGTGTTTGGTTTTTTTCTTGCAGATGTTTCATTATCCAACTAGCTAACATCAGTGCTAATGCAGGGAGCACCCAGGACTCCATACAGTGTTGGGGCAGATATATCAAAAGTCTTGATGCAATACGCAATACATTTTTCTTCATTTGACCTACTTGTATTTTCTAGGTTTATAGGTTCTGTGGTTTCTCTGCCATTCCCAATACAGAAAGTGTGAGTTACTTGGGAGTAATAGGAAGCATCGTGTTGCCTGCACATAGTCTGTTGAGCAAGCAGTTTTATCAGATTCAAGTCATTAGCATTGCAGAAGTAACCAGCTGGGGTTTCTGGTAAACTTAGTCCAAAGTTAATTAGGAGAGATTATCTTTGGAGTTCAATACGAAGTCAGAAAAGGATGGTGCATTGCTGATTAGCCAATAAGTGAAATTGCAAGTCAAAGAAAGTACAACTTTTTTTTAATATTGCCTGTCTCTGACACTTTTTGGATGCGTACAGTATATCGAATTTTGGAATGGTAACAATACAGAATTTTTGCTTTATTTATTTATTAAATTTGTTTGCTGCCCATCTCGCCGCGAGGTGATTCTGAACCCACAGCTCTTGAGATTTCTGTGTGGCTTCTTTACTTCCATTAACATTTTTTATTGAGTTATAAAGTAATGTAAAATACAAAATACAAAGTAAATAGGAAAGCAGTGGGGAAGAAAAAGGGAAGGAGAGGTGAGGAAAGAAAAGAAAAAAAGAAAAGAAAAGAAAAGAAAAGAAAAAGAAGCATTGACTTCCGACTCTCTCTGTTACAGTAAAATAAGGCATTAACATCAAATCACAACTTTTTGCTTTTTCATAATAATATGAACAAGCCATTTCTATAAAGATCTATCAGTCTAATCAGTAAAACCCAAAGTCAGAGTTTCATTCTTCTCCACATCAAGCACGAAGTTCAGAAGCGGTCTCCATGTGGAAACAAAAGTACTTATGTTCTTTTCTTTAATCAAAGTGGTCAATTTTGCCATTTCGGCCAACTTCATCGATTTCTGCAATCATTCGTCCATAGTGGGAATCGAAGTGTGCTTCCATCTTTGTGGATATAATAGTCTTGAACGTATATAGTAACAAGGTTCCAAATTTTTTCTCTAGTTCTTTTTCCATTAAACCCAAGAGGAAAAGTTCTGGTTTCATTTCTGTTTAGCTTCTTTGATGATTTCTGAGATTTCAGTAGTTACAAAAAACAAGAAACTTACATTTTTGTTTACCGACGGAATCAAACGGAAGTGAATTTGCTTCCTGTTGCTATAATCACCGCTGTTGTCTTTGCTTCTGTAGAATTACTGCAAACATGGTCTTGATGAAGGAAATTATATGGATGGAGGATTTTTTTTTTTTATGACTGCGAAAGGGAATATGTTCAGCCTTGCACCTTTTGGAGCAATATTTGAGGGGCTTTGCAATAAGCATCTAGCCAAGAGACTTCTGTTTTGATGCCTCCATCTTCATATTGCCCACAGGTCAGGGCTGATTTTCTATCGTAAGGGTGTCCGTTCTGTGGACAAGAAGAGTGGCCAGGAGACCCTTTACAATCTGGAGGACAAAATCAACTTTGCAGTCTTCCCCTCTTTGCAAGGCGGCCCCCACAACCATGCCATTGCTGCAGTGGCAGTGGCACTGAAACAGGTAGGAAAGAAGGGGTGTTTTCTTTGGGGTTTGGGTGGTCTTGAGTGGATTTTAGCACAGTTACTGGTACCGGCATGAAATATTGATGTTCAAGCCAGTTTAAGATTGGTAGTCAAGCCTTTGGTTTATGGGTTCTTCTCAAGTGGGCAGTAGCATCATCTTATCTCTCTGCAGTTCTAATTCTGAAATTTGATTGGCCTTTCACCTCGGCCAAGTTGGATGTTCTACCCTCTGCACATCCCTTTCCAACAGTGCTTATGACCCTGTGGAGATGGCTCTGTAGAATCCCTAAGCCATGTGCTCCTTTGTTGCTCTCTCTATAGCAGGGGTGTCAAAGTCGATTTCATTGAGCGTTATGTTTGACCTCGGGGGGGGGGGGCATGGCCTGGGTGGGTGTGGCCAGCTCGACGTCAGTCATGTCGGGGATGCCTGTGGCAGCCCGAGTGCTCTGCCAGCGAAAGCTCTGTTTTCGCTGGCAGAGGCACCGCAGGCCAGTCCGTCACTGTTTCCAGGACAGCCCCGCGGGCCAGATCTAAGCACCCCACGGGCTGGATCCGGCCTGCGGGCCTTGAGTTTGGCATCTCTGCTCTATAGGGAATTAAGGACAATATATATTTATCCCGTATAAAAAAAAAAAACCTACCCTGGCAAACAGCACAATGTGTATCTGTCACTGTTTTTATCTGAGCAAGACCCTGACATATCTTTCCAGGTTGCCCAGTTTTGTGCTACCATTTGTTGCATCCATCCTACCTGTGGTTGAAATTCAGCACAAATGCCGTGATTGCCACTGCTATTTATGCTACAGTTATTATTACAACAGTGTATTTTATGTACTTTTATTGCAATATTTTTTAAAGTTTTATTAAGAATTACAGGTCGATGTGTTTATGTTGTGCTTTCTGGCCCATAGGCCGTAATAAAGGTTTCGATTTGATTTGACATGGAATGAGCAATACTTCCAAAGCCTTGGACATCTAGCAGCCTTTAGAAAAGGGAAGCTTCCAACAGGCAACTGAGAAGAATTTTGCTGAGGGCAACTAACCTGCCTTGGCCCTTTGTGTTTACAGTCTGATCTGCTGAGATGCCAGAACAACATCTGTTGTTCAGCCGTTGCAAAATATGGCCAACTAGGTTGTTTCCATGCCACATTCTCTATCCTGCTTGTATCACCCAATCTAGTTGTAAATCCAGAGTTAATCTTAAGGACAATACCGGAGGATTTATGTTGGCAAATGAAGGCAAATATGCGTCTCCCAAGATAATGTTGCAGGATCCAATCTGAGTTGGTCACAAAGGTTTATTTTTCAGGCTCGTGCTGGAGCCCATCCTCAGGGAACTTCTCTCTCTCTCTCCAGAATGTGTCATTCTGAGGATGGGCTCCAGCATGAGCCTGAAAACTTGGAAGAATGAACTTTTAGTCCCAGCGACCGACTTAGATTGGATTTATGTTGGGGCAAACAAACATGAAGTCATCACGGTGGAATAAATCCCGGAGAGTCAATTAGAACTGAGTTTATTGCATTTTTGCTGTAAAGAGGATTGTCTTCCTTATTTGATTCAGCATGGTGGCTCTAACACTTCTGGGAGAAACTAAGACTTGCATTCCCCAACTTGGCGTCCTCCAAGTTCATTGGATTTGAGTTCCATGCTGGGTGGAAATTCTGGGAGCTAGGGAAGTCTGGACCAAACTCTGAGTAATCCAGAGGATGGGAGTCTATGGATATTCTCAGTCACCCAGGTCATGGTTGTCCCAAAGGTGCTTTTTCAAGAGGCAACTGGACTTTCTGGTTTTTCTTTGAAGACGTTTCGCTTCTTGTCCAAGAAGCTTCTTCAGCTCTGAAGAAGGATGGGAGGTTTTGAAATTAACATAGCAATGCACTCGAGCTGTGCAATATCTTGGATTTAAAAGAAAAAAGTTGCTTAAGAACGCAGAATGCAGAGACATTCAGGTAGCATCTGTTGGCCACTCCTTAAAGCATCTTCACCTTTCCCCAGGATTGTGCAGCTGCTCTCTGCAGCTGCAGAACAATCCTGGGGAAAGATGCATTTGATTCAAGGAGTTGCTGACAGATGCTACATGTGTGCCTACATGCATTGTGAAATTGCCTACATGCACCGTGATCTTGTATTACGCATACAATATCCTAGTAATTTAACGTTTACCAGTAATACATTTGTTGGCTTTAAAAACAAACAAACAGTTCAATGTAGTTTAAGAGATTCTGTGCAACACAGCCTTAGTTATTTGGATATATTAGTTTGGCTGGGTAGATAAATAGGTTCTATTAATACATCACACTAAGCCATGCTTGTTTTAAGCACGCTCAATTGAACAAGCTGTAAACAGGGCGGAATTAGTCTTGCAAACAGGCAAAATAAACCCGGCTTCTTGGTCCAACGTTTTAAGCTGCTCTTGTCTTATAACTTTGAATTGGTGAGGGAGTGTATTCACCAGATATGCTTAAAAACCATGTGTCCCTATTTTCACATAATAGTATAGTTTTAATAGCAATAGCAATAGATTTACAATATATACTGCTTCATAGTGCTTTACAGCCCTCTCTGAGCGGTTTACAGCATATCGCCCCCAACAATCTGGGTTCTCATTTTACCGACCTCGGAAGGGTGGAAGGCTGAATCAACCTTGAACCAGTCAGGTTCAAACTCCAGACTGTGGGCAGAGTTAGCCTGCCATACGCTAACCACTGTGCCACCACGGCCCCTCTTTTAATCAGTAAGCCATGAACAAATCATGGTTTGTAACAAAGATTTATTGCCCTAAAATGTTGATTGATTCTGAATGGCCTTAGCATAATGTGGGAACCCAACTATAAAGTTGTCCTTTAAGTCTGTATGATGGGACATCAAGAGTCCTATGATGTCCTATAATGTCGTAAGTTACACTGTAGAAGAAGTAATGCTGATTCTTCCCAATCTTGCATCGCTTTCTGCTTTAGGCCAGCTCACCCATGTTCCAAGGGTATTGTCAGCAAGTACTGAAGAACTCCAAGGCCATGGCAGAGGCGTTGCTACAACGAGGATACAACCTTGTTTCAGGTATAGTGAAGATCTGCTCCCGTGTGTGCTAGAGCACACATAGGAGCAGCTTTTTCTGATGGCCACACTAGGTGAAAATGGTATACAGATAGTCCTTGACTTACAACAGTTTGTTTAGTGACCGTTCAAAGTTACAACAGCACTGAAAAAAGTGACTTATGACCATTTTTCAGACTTATGACCGTTGCAGCATCCCCATGGTCATGTGATTTATATTTGGGTGCTTGACAACTGACTCACATTTATGACGGTTGCAGTGTCCCCCAGGGTCATGTGATTATCTTTTGCCACGTTCTGACAAGCCAAGTCAATGGGGAAGCCAGAGTCACTTAACAACCAGGTTACTAATTACAGTAACAACTGCAGGGATTCCCTTAACAAATGTGGCAAGAAAAGTCGTAAAATGGGGCAAAACTCACTTAACAAATTTCTCACTTAGCAACATAAATTTTGGGCTCAGTTGTGGTTTGAGGATTACGTGTATTTTAATGTTCTCCCCCATTAGTAGCCGCCATATAAAATGATTCTTAGGTAAGGGAGAATAATTCTAGGCCAGCTTTCCATATGATGTGTGGGTAGTAGTTGGACTTTTTCATGCAGGATAGAAATCTCTACCAGCAATCTGAACTGGTACAACCCAGCTAAGTTGCACCATGTCCTCCTTTACACTATTTCCTTCGTTTGATCCTGAAGAAACTGGTTGTTCAGGCAATATTCATGAAGGAGAGGCTGTACAGGTAGTTCTTGACTTACAAGAGTTCATTTAGTGGCCGCTCAAAGATACAACGGCACTGAAAAAGGGACTTATGACCATTTTCCACACTTATCACCATTGCAGCATCTCCTTGGTCACGTGAACAAATTCAGACACAAATGAAGGCAAATATATGTGTCCCAGGATAATGATGCGAGATCGAATTTGAGTTGGTCAACGGGACCAGAGATTTACTCTTCCATGTTTTCGGACAGGGCAGCCGATTTATATTTATGACGGTTGCAGTGTCCCAGGGTCACGTGATCAGCTTTTGCGACCTCCTGACAGGCAAAGTCAATGAGGAAGCCAGATTCACTTAACAACCAGGTTACTCACTTAACAATTGCAATGATTCACTTAACAACTGCGGCAAGAAAGGTCGTACAATGGGGCAAAGCTCACTTAACAAATGTTAGCAACATAAATTTTGGGCTCAATTGTGGTCATAAGTCGAGAACTACCTCTATATAGTGCAGATGTGAAGGTCTGTAGGTATTGGCAGACAGATGCTTGGTAACGTAGTAAGTCTATGAAAGAATGCGAACAATATTGTGATAGGAGGGAGGCCACATTCAGGTGGTCGACTCAACCAAGAACTACCGTGTTTCCCCGAAAATAAGACATGTCCCGATAATAAGCCCAACAGGGCTTTTCGGGACATGCGTTGAAATAAGCCCCCCCTGAAAATAAGGCCCCCCCATTACTTTCCAGGGAAAGGGGGGGGGGCATGCCGGGAGGCGCTCTTTTTGCGGCGGGCACTCTTTTGGCTGGGAGAGCGAGAGCAAGCGAGAGGCGGGTGCACGCACACCCCACGAGACTGCCTCGGCTCCTCTGGGCTCTGCCTCTGGCAGCGGTTTCAAACGCGCTCCTGCCTCCGAGGAAGAGGAGGGGAGCCTCGACCCCTGCCTCGCCACCCCATCGCAGGCAGGAGCGCATTTGAAAATGCTGTCAGAGGCAGAGCCCAGAGAAGCCGAGGCAGTCCCGCGGGGTGTGCGTGCACTCGCCTCTAGCTTGCTCTCGCTCTCTCTCTCTCTCTCCCCTCCAGCCAAAAGCGTGCCCACCGCAAAAAGCAGCTCCCGGCTGGGAGCGCGAGAGCGCGAGACAGAGAGCAAGCTAGAGG